>JAAXLI020001570.1:0-27929 GCA_014621495.2 Entosphenus tridentatus
TCTTAAATATAATTGTTCATTCATAGGTTTAAGGAGCCGTCGGCAAAGTTGCACAGGATAACGGAAGCTAGCTGTTCACCATTGAACAAAAATCTCAACACATTCGTCAATAATATTGTCACCTTAAAAAGAAAAAGGTTATAGTAGGTAATGTTTCGGGTAATGCCCCTTTTTCACAGTACATAGGAAAGAAGAGCCATTGCGCGAGACATCGCTGATTGTATCTTACGATTCTTCAACCAAATCGTGACGCTGGTTCCATGTCAGACTGCGATTCACATTCACTCCAGCGGAAGGCGTGACTGCCTGTGGATAGACTTTAGCCTCCTAATGCCGAGGCGGGGCCCGGCTGATATAAATTACTTCTGAGCTGGGTTTTTTTTTAAATAGCAGCTCAATAAATGTGCACGTTATTAAAACCTTTAGACCAACGTTGGCTCAACGTTACATGTTTACTGGGGGGTCGGGTGAAGACAACATTCCAGAATAACAGTGGACGTCAACATAATAGGTGCGCAAGCTTTCAGCCGGAACATTCAAGGAACGTTACCATCGGGGATTATCTTGGCTCGTGACATCCACCCCAGTAAAACATGGAACGTTTGACAAACGTTAGGCTAACGGTTCCAACTATGTACCAACGTTGAAACAACGTTGGCACGTTTACTGGGATCTTGCCTAAATGTGTCCTCAGAATTTGAATTAAACGGCTGATAGGTTTATCGGAATATAGGGAACAATAATGGAGGATTATCACGTGGTTTGTTCTCTAGTGGTAGTGCTTTTCAACAATAATCGCTACTCCATGCCAGCCTAGCAATGTTCCGGACAATGTCGAGTGATGAATTAAACTCTGCTCCTAACAAGGTGAGTGGTGTTTCTTCGTTGTATTCTTCTGAAATGGCTACATTCAGCAGCCTCATAATGTGTCTCCGTTTCGTAAAAAAACAAGTGCACAAAAGAGGACCTTGCTGTTGTCAGAAAAATTGGGGTTTTGGAATTGTCACTCACTCGACTGATGTGATTTGATTTAAATATAGTGGTTTGTTTTCAACACCAGTTTGGTTTTCTGCCTATTTGAATATAAACACGTGCGGTGGTGTAAACATCTCTATATACCAAGTGTGGAAAATATTTGGTGTTTAAATTTCTCTGAAGTGAGAAATAAAGGCTTAAGATTGCTGAATAATTAAGTGTTGTATTTCAAAGCGCGTGCAAAAAGTATCTAAAGTGTGTGTGTGTGGTGGCACAGCAGTAAGTACACTGCGCTACGACCTCGGCCACCCGAGTTCCAGTCCCGCTTACGGCAAACACACTAGTGGTGAATACAGTATATAACCTGGTTGTAGGCCTCCCCTAGGTTGACTCATAACATTTTGGCAGTTTTCGCCTTGTTGATGCCAAGACCATCCATCCAATCACAGCAGTGCCATGGCCATAGCGGGTTCGCCGCTTGTTGCATGCAAGGTTTACAGATTGAATCCAGAGGCCACCCTGGTTATAACCGAGGTTGTAATAATTAAATTAATACTTCACATCGGATGTTCAAGGTTTTTTGACGTCATTCACAGGAGGAGGTCACTGTGCGCCGGCGTCAGGGTCCAACATTTTCCAATTCTAAAAAGTACAATCTCCAAAGCGTATTCCTCACGTGGGAATGCTGTATACACAGCAGCAATCAGCAGACTAATGCCCCAGGTCGCTCTTGCAAATTAGACTTCATCCTCGTCTCTTGAGTTCTCACTGCATTAAACGCAATAAACTTCGAGCATTGCTGCCGCATATGCAACAACATTCTAAAATGGTTTTCGTTAAATTTGAGAGTCGCACACTCAACTATTTTAACATTATTTGCACCCTATGACAAATTCAAGCAACCCTGACAAAGACACATGCAGTTAAAAACAACACTGCAGGAATGTTGCACCGTTTTGCCATCAGCTTGGTACTGCTGATCCATTTGTGTTGTATGAATTGGTTGGATGGAAAGTTAAAAAACAAATTCACGTAAGTGCACAACATAAGCAATAACAATAATGATTATATATTATAACCGTGACCACCCCTGTTGTCGTTTTCAGATCTAGGGTTGCCGCGGTGTAATTATTGCACGATGCGATATTAATATTCACGATATTACAATAATCACGATATCAGTGTCCTAAAACTTTTGTAATCGTATTTCACAATTGTATTGCATCGTTTTTGTGTATTTCCAGTAAGTATACTACACTTTAAGGTTCTCATTCACCTGTTTATCCCTTCACATTCTAAAGGCATATTAATCATTGTAACCACATCTTCTGCATGGGCATATATCGAACTTCTTTCGCACCGTACATAACCAACCGTGCTAATCGGAGGTGCTAATCTATAACCATACAGCCCCGTTAGGAATTATGCTTCTCCTTTCCATTACCGCAAAGCCGTAGCCATGGAGTCAACATTGGGGGCGGGGGGGGGGGATCAAATCTTCCAGGGGGTCTGGGGGTCCCCTCCCAGAATAAAACAAATATAAATTTGAAAACGAATTTCCTGCCTAAAACATAAAAAAATTCACTAACACATGGGATGGACTCTTTATTTCTTTTTTATAATAGTGTCTAATAGTGCATTGTATTACATTGCTTAGTTTTTCTGTTTTACCTTTTCTTGTTTCATTGTATGTAATGGCAGAGATTAGGAATTAATAAAGTACAACCATAACCACAATCATATAAACAGAAATCTATTTAATAGCAATATATTGGGGGGGAAATTTTTTGTATTTTTGAATATAGGGGGTATGTCCCCCCCCCCCCCATATCTCCATATATATAAAAGGCAAAGTTGTGAGTATGTGTGTCTTCAAAATGTTTAGCGTACTTCCCGACATGCAACAAACTTTAAATTTGCCATGTGGGTACTTTCCAGACTGTACACCATGCAAAAAATATTGAAATACACTTTTGTCTTTTTTTGGGGGGGGGGGGAGCTCAATAATGCATATATTTTTGCACGGCCAGTGAGCTGTGACGTCAGAATCTGTCACGTGACCCGCACATGTGGAAGCGTAACGCATTGCAGTGTCGTGGTTAGCGCGCTGCACTATGAACCCGGCTCCCGAGTTCGATTCCCGCTCAAGGCCACCACCGGTGACGATTATTTTAACCGCTCCTGGGCCTCCCCTAGGTCGACTCAGCCTCAAACGAGTAACTGGTCTAATGTAGGAACATCGCCAATGGGGGGACAAAGGCGGCCAGGCGTGGTGAATCCAAGTCCCGGGGGAAGCCGGGTAGGAAAGCTAGTATATTATAATTACGGCCTTGCATTGCCGACAATGTCAGAGTCACTCGAGGCTACGCGATGGACGCACACAACAAGTCACCCGAGTTATCTCCCCCCGCTGGCACTCTTTTCCCGCGTTTTCTCTCATTGCGGGAATTGCTAAATCCGCTATTCTGCGAATAACAAACATTCTTACCTCCACCCTCGCCTCTGTTGATCTGCTTCTGGATGAAGGCCACCACATGTTTGTCATCCATGGGGGAAGGGTGCTGGTGGGGGCTGTGTTTGTTTAATTATACTTCACCAAGACAGAACCAGTTCCAGATATATCACTCGCTAGTTGTGTTCGCCTCAGCACGGGAAAAAGGTGGAATAATAAAACAAGTATCTTTAGCCAGAATATGTGAAGAAAGTAGAGAAGGGGAGATATTTTGATAAGATAGATAATAAAAGTTGGTGAAATTAGGAGGAATACTTGATAGACAAAGGGCACAGTCAATAACGTTGTGGTCACTGTAAATAACAGGGAAGATTGATCAAAACGTAATTTAAAAGTTGTGGCAGCAGTTACATTGGGGAAACGAAACGACATTTATCGGACCGCGTTCGTGAACTCAAGGCAGATCTGAAACACGGTAGGACCAATACCTCTGCGTTGCTGATCATTGTTTTAACGCTGTCGGCTCACAAAATAGATTTTTCGAAGACGGAGGTATTCTGCAAACCTACCGGCTACCTTCAGAGATCTGTTCATGAAGCCATCCAGATATATAAACACAAA
Source organism: Entosphenus tridentatus (assembly GCA_014621495.2). Taxonomy (NCBI): domain Eukaryota; kingdom Metazoa; phylum Chordata; class Hyperoartia; order Petromyzontiformes; family Petromyzontidae; genus Entosphenus; species Entosphenus tridentatus. The sequence goes on from JAAXLI020001570.1 coordinate 4,049, forward strand.
CACAACTTCAACGGAGAAGATGGCTACAAACTGAGCAATCATTGGAAGGACGTTATTAACCAGGTAAAGTTTTAACTGACTGTGATGTTTCCATCCTACCTGCCTTTGTCAGCTGTTATTTCCGAATCTCTGTCTCTCTATGCCTCTCCCTTAGATCTCCCATGCTCACATGTCCTTTGCATTGCACTCTCATGCCTTTGTATTGCACTCTCATGCTCTCATGTCCTTTGGATTGCACTCTCATGCTCATATGCCCTTTGGATTGCACCCGTTGGGTTGCACTCCCTCGTCGAGGAGGCTGCTCTCCTTTTCTACTTTTACATGCTAATTTCTCACATTAACATCACTAGCCCCGGCCACTTCTTTATGACCCTTGGGCTACACCCATTTCAAACTTTTTCAAACAGTCTGCCTCAGCAGACCATGCTTTCCCACCTGATGACGGACGCTTGTGTTGCGCCTGAAATGTGATTTATTTTATTTTATACCTATGCGACTTTACCGATAGAACCAAAGAGTATGGATTCCTGCAGTCACGAAAGTTTCAAACCAAGATAGAATTTCAAAGTTGTTTGAAATAACCAGCTCGAAGATGTTGCTGTTGGAATTTGTAGAAGGCGTAATAAATTTTGCCAGACCAAGGGTATGCAAAACGGACAAAAATGTGGTTACATGAAGATCTAGGGGGTTGTGAACATGGACATTTAAATGACCAGAACCTATTACTGGATAGGACATGCTGAGCCCTGAAGCATAATCTGAGAAGTCCGATTACAGTTGATCATCCATTATCCGACGCGCTATTATCTGGCTTCCAACATTATCCGAAATTTCTGGACCGATCCGGCAAAACTGCGACAAAGGCTTTAAACCAGTCCAGTGATTGGCACCACGTGCGTGACAAAACAATAGCTATGCTTGATTTCAGTGTCAAATATGATATGCAGCACATTATACACTGCATGCAATTTAAACAAAACAATACTACACGTATATACGTTTTTTGACTAATAACTACAGGAATAAAAACAATATATAGCACGATCCAGCGAAAAGTGCGTTGTACAAATCGGTGTTCACACGAGCACGGGTCTAAAGGCTGCATCATCAGTCCGTCGAACTTCAAACACATCGAGTTGTTGACACAAGTGCATGGTATGTACACCACTCTGAGATTGGAGTGGTAAGTACAGTAAAGTAAATACAGTAACATTTAATAGTACATTCAAAGAAGTGGTATACTGAAGGAACAGTCAAGAAAAGGAGAAACATCTGATCACGAATGCGACGTTTCATTGAGAATATCAGTAGCCGCTCCAGAAAAAAAAGTCGTTAATAATTATCAGTGTTTTATTGTAAATTGACGGAATATTTAATGAGGCTATCTTTAAACAAAGTACTGGGCATATGTGGTGCAAGTGTAGATGGGAATCTGGACAGTGATCAGAATTAATGGTGGGTTTGTTGGCATAAACGAGTCAGGCCAATTGATGAATGCATTCTTCCACTGCCACTCGACCCATGGTGTTTAATTTGGCCGTCGTAACATTCCCAGCAGTTGACAAGGCGAGTGGACAATCTTGGGTCAAGGTGATGCGAGGTGTATTTCAGGCCCAGCAGAAATTTACGGGAGTATCTCGTTGCCATATTTCAGAAGTAGGTGATGAGTATAAGTGACAACCCTGGACCAGCTAGCCGGGGTTGTCACAGCACTTATGTCCGCAGGTAACTTCCCAGCCACACAACACCCCTTAACTATGAGCCAGCGGGCAGCAAGGTCGTAACCAATGACCATACAGATGCTCAGTGTAAAAGCAGTGGTGGATGGGAGGTCCACGAGTTAGGTGGAGAAGGTTGAAGAGATGGTGGCCACCAGCGTAGCCAGATGATGATCGGTCCAGAGGGGTAGGAGAGAGGCACGTGAGGGGGTGGGTGGCCAGCACCACACCTCCGCCACTGTTGTCTCGCCAGTGGCGATTTTTACACATCCAATCAGGTACTCATTTGATGCTGAGTCGACCTAGGGGAGGTCCAGGACTGATTGAGATAATCGTCACTGTGTTGGCCATGAGCAGGAATCGACCTCGTGTCGCCAGGGTCATAGCACAGCGTGCTAACTGTTGCACTGCTGATCCCCACAAGCATCTATCAACGTTTTTATGACAAACAAGCGGGTGGTGTAATTTATCTCGATACAACTTGTATGTATAAATCTTTTACAGCTGAAGGTGTCATGCACGCATTCAGAAAGACCCAGTTGAGTTGCCCTCTTCATGCCGTGAAGATTAAGTGGTTACATATGTAGTGAATCCAACTGAGTTGCAGACGTTTTCTTTCTGGAGCAATACGTTTATTAACACTAACACAACATATGTCTAGGGTGATGACCACCCGACTAACTTCAGTAACATTAACACCTACGCTCTACGCTATCCATGTCCGGACCACGAGCTGGGTCCCGGACCACGTGGCGGAGCCTCTTCAGTACTTAACGTGGATCTTCCAGCACTGCATCATGAAGAACCCCGATCCCTTCCTGGGGTCCACCTTATATCTCTCTGAGTCAGGGCCGGCCCTGCCTCTGGCCCCGCCCACCTTCGAGATCTCTCTCGCACTCACCCGAAGGTGCTTGAGCGCTCTCTCAAGACCATGTGACCCCCCCTCATGTCGACGGGGTCAGCCAGAGTGCCATCACCCAAAGTAACCCTGGCTGGCTGACACCCTCTCGCTCCCTGTGGTGGGAGCCCGCACCGCACGCTGCGCATTGGTGCCATTGCGCTAACAGCGCTCCGCCAGCCTCCACTAGCGCTGGTACTACACCTCTCTGGGGTGTAGACAATGACGAAGCATCACATGCCGTGGCCTTACAGGCCCGGCACCATACAATGACATTCTCAGTCACTACATCACGCCCCCCTTCGTAGCACTCAGCTGTCCCGGCTGTCAACTCCCCCAATTACAACCGGATAACATATATAAATGTAACAATATAACGTAACGTGTGCTCCAACAATAACAGAACCAAATAAATACCCAAACCCACATGTACAAAATTTACGCCATGCATAGTTATACAAAAAACAACACCCAGTGATGAGAAAAAAAAACACAAGCGCGACACACACGGGATCACAGCGACCAACATCTCCCACCATCAACGTGTAACAATGCTCGTGAGCTCAATGGCGGGCAGGATCAACCAAATACCCGCCACGACTCACCCGGGCGCGACAGCCCATGACAGTGTGGGAGTGTGCGACGTGCGGGAGTCACGCAAATGGAGTATTTGAACGAGTCTGCTATGCAGGACCCCCAGGAGGATTAGGCTCGTCCGCCCTCGAGGCACCGGAGGGAATGAGCGATTGATCCAACGAAGCCAGCTCCTCACGAAGAACAGTAGGCCAGGTCGTCGGGTCCTCCATGTCCGGAACTCGCGAAGCCGACGCGGCCGTCCGTCTGCGAGTCCTCAATTGCGCTGCACCTGAGGGCGGAACAGAATGGCTCTCCTGAGAAGCAACTCAGCGGGCTCACCCCTCAGCTCGTCGGGCACACGCGACACATGGCCCCTACGATATGGAGATGAAAGCACAATAAATGGCTTCAGGCGAGAGGGGTGCACAAACCAACTCCGCCTGCCCAACCGAACCTGGACACACTGCGGACGCACTACCCGGACAACATCGACTGGGCCTCTCCATGGCTGCAACAATTTTGGAGATGTACCCACCGGCACCTGTGGACAGTGCAACCAGTCCTTTTCACCCGGCGCCCATTTTTAATGGGAGGCACGTGCTCCTTTAAGCCGTTCGTTAACCAATTATCTAGGTTGCGAATAAACTCTGGAAGCTTCCTGTGCTTCCGAGAGTTTCTGAATAGTGAACCGAACAGAGTCTGACAGCTTTGATTTCTTAATGGCGGGTGCGTCCTGCAACTGCAGATCGATGGGTGGATCGTATTCCCGCCCATACATCAAAAATAACCAGGAGTAGCCGGTGGATGTGTGAAGAGCCATGCTATAAATGGCAAGAACCGCAGGGTCTTGCAAGTCCCAGTCGAGCTGCGACTCACTGACCAGGTGGCTCAACATCGAAGTCAGAGTCCTATGTAGGCATTCGACCATACCATTTGTCTGCGGGTGATATGGTGATGTGCGCACCTTTTTCATCCCCAAAAAATCACAGACTTCACGCAACAATTTGGGGGAAAAATGTGTGCATTTATCGGTCAAGAGGCCCTCGGGAGCACCCTTGTCCAGAACATAACCATTCAGCAACGCCTCGGTAACGGCAAGAGTTGACTGATTTGAGAGCGGCCAGGCCATAGGCCAGCATGAGAAATACTTGACGCCCACCTGTTCTCCCGAGCAGAAGTGGGAAACAGGCCGGGAATATCCAGAGCAACCAGCTCGTTTATGCGCGATACCTGATGGATTGCAGCGGAGGGCAGCAAGGTTTCGCTGTCAGCTTCCGTCGTGCACACTGCACACAACCTTTTAGCAGATTCTCGACATCCATTGCCATGGCCGGCCAATTAAAATCATATGTCAGCGTGGCAATTGTCTTTTGCATGCCCAGGTGCAACAGGCGTCTATGCACAGCCTGCACAACCTCGCCACGCAGGGCGGTGGGAAAGACAATGTCATAACGACGTAATCCCCCGCCCCAATGCATAAGCAGCCTGTCCCGTAGGACAACTGAGGAAACGCCATGCCGATCCGTATCCCCGGCATCCTCCCTGACTCGCCACCGCAGCCTAAGTAGGGACGCATTCTGTGCCTCATAGTCCAATCAAATTACCATATCACAGGCGGCCAAAACGTCGGCCGACCCACTCATCGCAGTTCCGGCAGATGCAACGAGAGGGGGGGGGAGGAGGTCAACTCGGCTGGTTTACAGCGTCCGGAGCCCTAAAAACATGCACCTTCCACCCCCCCCCCCCCCCAAAGAGTCAGCTGCGACAAGGCATCAGCGTACGTATGGCGAGAGCCTTTACGATACCTTACACGGAATGAAAAATCCTGCAAGATCTCAAGTCAGCATGAGAATTGACCAGAAGGCTGGTCCACACGTAGCACATTTTGGAGCGCTGCATGATTGGACCACACCTCGAAGTCCCTCCCATACAGATAGGGGCGATATTGCCGCACAAAAACCACAATGGCCAGCAACTCACGGCGTGTAACGCAGTACCTCTGCTCGGTCAGAGATAGTACCTTACTGCCATACACGACCACGTGCTATACCCGGTTAACAACTTGCGACAACACGGCTCCAATGCTGGTATTACTAGCATCCGTATCAAAGACAAATGGTAATGAAAAATCGGGATAACGCAGGGGAGGAGCATTCACCAGCCCCTCACGAATGGCCCGAAACGCGGCCTCCTCCTTCTCTCCCCAATGAAAATGTTTGCCCCTTAGCCGCCAAAGCATCGTCGTCGAATGCGGCGGGAAGCGCTCTCAGCGCCTCCGTCCACCCCGCTAATTCGGTGTTAGTAAGAAAACGTCTCTTGAACGCCATCCATCATCCAGATGAAGCAAATCATCTGGATGTTGATTTGCTTGTCAGTTTTTATGTAGTCTCTCTGTTCACCAAGGTTTCTGTACCTGACACCATAGCAATTATTTAAGACCTGGTCCAACAGGGACTGAATCCTGATGTACCAAGTTTAGTGAGGCACTGCCTTACCAACACTAACTTCACCTGGAATGGTACATTCTATAAACAAAATGAAGGTATTCCCATGGGTCTCCCCCCTATTACCAGTGGTAGCTAATGTGTTCATGGAGAAATTTGAAACAGATGCCATCCTGACATCCACCCTACGTCCTTCCTTGTGGAAGACATACGTAGATGACACTTTCGTCATTTGGCCACATGGCCAACCAGCACTGAACCAATTTCTCAACCACAGTGGAGAAGGATGGTAAGCTACCATTTCTGGATGTTTTCATTGAGAAGAGGCCTGATGGCTCGTTTGGACATTCTGTCTACAGGAAAGCTACCCACACTGATTCCTATCTGAAGCCTGATTCCCACCACCACCCGGCCCAGAAGAATTCCCTCGTAAAAAACACTACAGTGACTACACCATAGGGCCCGTTGCATCTCCGACCAGCTCCACCTAGCCAATGAACTGGAGTACGTACACCAAGCCCTCAAGATGAATGGATACTCGGACCGCACAATTCGAAAAGCTGTATCCCCAACCATGAAGAGAAAACCTTCTGAGGATCCAATCAAAACCATCACCTTACCGTACATAGCAGGTGTCACCAAAAAGATTGCCAAAATCCTAAATAAACACAAGATCCAGGTCTGATTCAATACAGTACACAAAATCCATGATCTGATCCCATCGGTGAAGTATGCCATTCTTGGGGTCTACAAACTGAGTTGTACCTGAGGTAGCAGTTACATTGGAGAAACTTAACGACATGTCTCAGACCGGGTTCGCGACCACAAGGCAGATCTGAAACACGGCAGAACCAATACCTCTGCCGTAGCTGACCATTGTTATAATGCTGTGGGCTCGCACGATATTGTTTTTTACAAGACCAAGGTACTCTGCAAACCTTCGGGTTACCTTCAAAGATTTGTACATGAAGCTATCCAGATATACAAACATTGGAAGGACGTGATTAAACAGCGCAGCGACCAGCTCTGCAACCTGGTCTGATTAGTCTTCCTTTCCACAGTGCAGCAGCCAGCTCTGCAGCAGCCAGCATTGTAGCAGTGAGCTCCCCAGCAGCAAGCTCCGTAGCAGCGAGCTCTGTAGCATCGAGCTCGGCAGCAGCGAGCTCCGCAGCAGGATCATGCTCTGCAGCCTCACGCGTTAGCACGGCCATCTTTCGGATCGCTAACACGGCTGCTTTTGTCACACATGGACATGCAACCACCAGCATGACTGCATCGACTGGCTCATCTCTCATTGACTTTAACATGATATTCTCATTAACTTCACTCATTGACTTTAACATGCTTGTCTCATTAACTTTAACATGCTATTCTTTGTTACACATAGATTGACATTAACTTACAAAAAATTTCATTAACTGTTACATGCTTCTCTCATTAAAATACATATTCTCTTTCTCTCTCCACCGAGCCTTTCTTATGCTAAGTTCATTTCCTTTAACATGCCACGCTATTTATTACCTTTATACTATAATACCCCATTAACACTACTTTGGCTACCTTTGTTCTCAAAACTTATATAAACTTTTGATGATAACAGCTTCTCTTCACAAAGGAGCAGACATCATGCTGCTCGCAGCAGACATGGCAGCTATCGCGATTTTCACCTGAAGACGAACGCTTGTGTTGCGTTCGAAACATCATGATGTATTTTATTTTATTTCTACCTACGTGACTTTACCGAAAGAACCGAAGAGTATGGATTCCTGCAGTCACGAAAGCTTCAAATGAATATTGTAAAGTCGTAGTTTTATAAAAAAATATTATGCAAATTTCTCACTTTAACATCACTAGCCCCGCCCACTTCGTTTATGACCCTTGGGCTACACCCATTTCAAACCTTTAAAACAGCCTGCCTCAGCAGCTTTCCCCCTCTTTTGTCTCCTGATACGATTGCTTGTGTTGTGATTGAAACGTCGTAGTTTTTTGTAAAAAAATGTTTGTTCTACTTAACTTTACCGAAAGACCCAAAGAATATGAATTCCTGCAGTCACGAAAGCTTTAATTCAAGATTTAACTGCCTCTACGGGGAGGGTTTCCACACAACTATTAGATATTTTAACAAACTTCGAGACAAGAAGGCTCATCTGATCGAGTCGCTCAAATTTCTGAAGAGATGCCGCGACACTAAGGTAATACCGATCACCTATACACTGCCATCTACTGCTGTCACTTCTCCTAATGCTAAACGGATCTTGTTCAGGACCGGTCTAGCCCTGGTCTAAATGTCTCACACTAACACAGCCACCACCGCTCATGTCCTCGAGGTGGCGGTGGCTCTGCAATCTTACATTGACATACTAATATCTTACAATACAATGGCCTCCTCCGCGCCCTCGTCGTGGAGGTAGCTCTCCGATCTTACATTTACATGCACATTTTTCACTTTAAAATCACTAGCCCCGCCCACTTCATTTATGACCCTTGGCAACACCAATTTCAAACCTTTAAAACAGTCTGCCTCAGCAGATTTCCCCCTCTTTTGTTTTCTGATGATGATTGCTTGTGTTGCGATCGAAACGTTGTCGGTTTTTTGTAAAAATGTTTGGTTCTACGTGTCTTTACCAAAAGACCCAAAGAACACCACCGTTACTGTTTGCTCTTCATTTCCTCATGATTTGGCTATCACTCATTCCCCATTCATTCAATCCATCATCATTTACTGTCATCAGTTTTGCTTTCACCGAATTCACACATCACAGATTTGCCCGTCGCTTCCTCCCATCTATTTTATTCACCTCATGTCCACCATGACATGCATTGGTACCGTTCTTAATTCTCCGTAAAGTGCCTTAGTTAAGGCGCTATATACATTACGTTACGATAAGAGGTGGGAGGGCAGAAAGGTAGGAAACAGAGGCAGAATGGAGAGGTAACAATCCGACAGGAGAGGTGAAACGGAAGGTCGTAACCGTTAGTCATTGGGGTTGTATGGCAATACTTCACCACGCTGCACGGTGTGATCTGATGAATGTAAGTGCCCAGGTTCGTTTCACACATCACCTGCTGCTGTTGTTAACCATGGCGGGGAATCAAACCCCACTGGGCAGATTCATAGCAGAATTCACTAACCACTATGCTACCACTACACCCCTTTGATTCAAATAAGGTCAGTGATTTCTACTACTATTAATTGGAAAGCCACTAACTGGTTTTATCGTTACATTGCTACACTTAACTACTGTAGGTTCAAAGTCTCAAAGCAATGACGTGTTTGTGTGATGCCACACACTACAGTCTCAAGTTTTAATATCTGCACAGAGGTAGTAAAGAGGTAGAAAAAATTAAGTGGCCTATTTTTTGCGATTTTACACATGACAATCAGAAGTAGGCATCGCTTACATGTTTTAATGCGCATCGTATAATGTAGTCATATGATGGCAGTCAAAGTGCTCATCTTTGTTGGCGGTCGTGAGCCGTTTGTGGAAATTACAAATTGTTTGGACGGGATCAGTCTTGCTTGACCAAATTTTTGACTTGCCCCAAAGTTGTAGGCCCTACTCATTATAAGCGATCCTGGAGAGACGATGTATGAGTTGAGTGTATCATTAACTTCGCGCAAGCCTCCTTTAAAGTGTGAACTCGAAATTGGGATGTCACCTTGGCCAAAGCCGTTAATGCCACCACACCTCGCCAACGTCTTCTACCATCTGCCAGAATATACAGCTGCTGCACAGTAGATACGTGACTTCCAATATATACCCTCATGGTCTCCCACCGTCCGCTCTTAGGTCTTCCCCTTGGTCGCCAGACTCGTGGAGACCACTCCAATGCCTGTTGTAGCAATTGGCCCTCCTCCGCTCTGCACACGTCCAACCCAACACAAAACACTTGCCTCCAATGTTAATTTATTCTGCATTGCTGATCCCATCCTGCCATGCAATTCTCAGCATCCGTTTCACACAGCTGGGCTCAACAACAAATAATTTCAAGCTGTCTTCTTGGTTATTTCGGTAAAGTCACGTACGTGACTTTACCGAAAGAACCAAGCCATAAAGTAACACAGGGAGCACTCCTGCCTCAAATACCTTGTTCTTCACACTCAGCCCTATCTCTCTTCACTTCCACAGTCGTTTCTGTAGCCCATCACAACCCTGTAAGGCTCTAGCAATACCCTGCTTTACCTGCTTCTCACAGACCCCTGCATTTTGGACGTCACTACCCGAGGACACAAAGTCCTCAACTACGTCAACATTCTATCCTAATATGAACTGAGCACTCGAATAATTCATCCATTAATTTGCAGTATTTTTCAACCAGCTGAGATTCCAGGGAGACTACAAATATTTTTTCAATGGAGCCAACATCGCCATCACAATCATCATCATCGTCGTCTTGGTTCTATAACATGTTGACACCCAAACACTTTGTGCGAAAACAGACGTATTTGGGTTATGCGGAAAGACTGGTTATAAAAATAGGAATGTTTAATTTCCCCTTGTTGATTATCGTTGATCAAGAAAACATGGATAACTGTTTCCAGCTAGCGTTTGAAAAATGAGGGACCTTTGACAAATACGTTGCTCAGTAAAATACTTTAATTGGCCCTCTAATATCTGTTTATTGGTCTTTCTGAACGCGTGCATGACACCTTCAGCTGTAAAAGATGTATGCACTGAAACGTGACATTCGTTATCAGATGTTTCTCCTTTTCTTGACTGTCCCTCCAGGTTACCACTTCTTTGAATGTGCTCGGTCTTCAGGTCGGGGTGGTGGTTTTGCAATCATTGCAAAATCGACTTTAAATTCTTTAAGATTAAATGTTCCAGCTACTCCACTATTGAACACCTTCCTTTTCAATCACCATCCTTTTCTAAACTGAAGCTGCCCATTGTTTAACGCCCACCCGAGACTAACTTTTACAGTAAGATCATCTGGTGGTTTCGGGATAGGAGAAGAGGGTGCCGGATTTTCACAAACTAGATAATCACTATTTTGCACATTTTTGTATAACATGGTTTATGTGTTGTAAATATATGTTAGTGTTTTAAATGTTTATAATATAGTAAATTAGCATGAAAAACATACAAATATACAAAAATAAATATCCTACTGTTATAAGTTACTGTATTTACTGTACTGTACTTACCACTCCAATCTCGAAGACTCTGCATGGGGTGATGTACATACCATGCTCTTTTGTCAACAACTCGATGTGTCTGACGATGGCCGGACTGATGATGCAGCTTTAGACCCGTGCTCGTGCGAACGCCGAATTGCACAACGCACTTTTCACCGGATTGTGCTGTATATTTTATGTTTTTATTCCTGTAGTTATTAGTCATACAAACGTATATACGTGTAGTATTATTTTTATTGCTTAAGTTGAATGCAGTTGTAGTGACCGCACGGCGTACGATGCATCGTCATTGCGTACACCCCAGATAGGGAGTGTAGTACCAGCCCTAGTGGAGGCTTGGTGGAGCGCTGTTCGCGCAAGGGCACCACGCGCAGTGTGCGGTGTAGGCTCCCGCTACAGGGAGCGAGAGGGTGTCAGCCAGCCAGTGTTACTTTGGGTGATGGCACTCGGGCTGACCCCGTGGACACGTGACCGGAGGTTACAGGAGGGGGCCCCCAGGTGGAGGGGGCTAAAGGTTGGTCACATGGTTCAGAGAGAGCTCTCGAGAGGCTTCGGGTAAGTGTGAGAGAGATCTCGAAGGTGGTTGGGGCCAGAGGCGGAGCCGGCCCCAGCCCGGGGAGATATAAGGCGGGTCCCTGGAGGGGATCGGGGTTGTTCGTGCTGCAATACTGGAGGATCCACGTCAAGTCCTGAAGAGTCTCCAACACGTGGTCCAGGACCCAGCTCGTGGTCCGGACAGGGATAGCGTAGAGCGTAGGTGTTAATGTATTACTGAAGTTAGTCGGGTGGTCATCACCCTGGAAGTATGTTGTGTTGGTATTAATAAACGTGTTGCTCCTAAAGAGAACGCCTGCGACTCAGTTGGACTCACTACACAGTGTATAATGTGCTGTATATGATATTTGACACTGAAATCAAGCATAGATACTGTTTTGTCACGCACGTGATGCCAATCGATATACTGATTACAGCCTTTGTAGCAGTTTTGCCGGATCAGTCAAGAAATTCCGGATAATGTTGGAAGCCATATAATCGCGTGCCGGATAATCTATGATAAACTGTAATCGGAATTTATCAGATTATGCTTCAGGGCTCAGCATGTGATTTAAATGTCCATGTCGACAACCCTCTAGACCCTCATGTATCCACATTTTTGTCCGTTCCGGATACCCTTGATCTGACTAAATTTATTACGTCTATTACAAGTTACAACAGCAACATCTTAGAGCTATTTATTTCAAACAACTTTGAAATTACGTTCCGCTCAATCTTCCTTGTTATTTAAAGTGTCCACTACCGTATTGACTGTGCCCTTTGTCTTCCAAGTGTTCCTCCTAATTTCACCATCTTTTCTTATCGATTTGATCAAAATCTCTCCCCTTCTCTACACTCTTCACATTTTTGCTAAAGATACCTGTTTTCTTATTCCTGATGCACCATCTGTTGATCGTTATAATAAAATAATTACAGAGGTAGTTAACGAACTTTCTCCTATGAAGCTCCTCGGTACTCAACTCGCTAGCATGGTGACAACACAGCTGGACGTTGCTTAGAAATAAAATGTAGAAAAACGGGTTTTGAAGTTGATTTGCAGATTTGGAACAATCACCTTCAATCATATCACCACTTATCAAAACTGGTCAATGAAGACAACAAATATATACAAAATAATTTGTTCATTTTCACCATTGAAAAACAGTACTTTGCTCAAACTCTAATTGTGGCTCAATGTGAGAAGTGCGTTTCTTTCATCAAAATGTGGAAGACATTAGATAATCACAGTCCCATCTTTGTAGTATTCATTCCCACCGTCAAATAGCCCTCCCTGCCTGGATCTACCCCCGTTAGTTTCCGAAAATGACATCGTTAAAATTTGATTTGATTTCTAACTACGTGACTTTACCGAAAGAACCAAAGAGTAAAGTTAACATTATTTTTTTAAAAAACGTTAGTCTTGACCCTTTGCTTCTTCATTAATTGTTCCATGTTCAGCTGTTTTAATTTCAATTTATAAAGAAAATTTAAAATTATAAAATAATCTCTCTGCCCCTGGTATTTCCATCTGCACTTAAGGTAGTTGCTATCACTCCAGTTCTCCAACTTCCATCACTTAATTCTGATATGCCTGCAAACTACCACCCTATTTCAAATCTTCCATTCTTATTGAATATTATCGAACGTGTCATATACGATCATCTAATTAACCATTTTCTTAGACCAAGTTCAATCTGGTTTTTGGAAGAAAAAAAATAACTCAACCAAAACTGCTTTAATTATTTTCTCAAATTATCTTTTCTTATCTCCTGACTCTGGATCTCTTTCTTTCTTGGTTCTCCTGGATTTATCCTCTGCATTTGAGACTATTGATCATTCTATTATCTTTGAGTGCCTTCACATTCATGCCGGCTGGTTAGAAAGGCATCGAACCAGCCGACATGAATATGAAGGCACTCTCATCGTGTGTATTACATTTCTATACATGTCATATCCTCTCACAAGCTTCTGCTTTGTGGTGTTCCCCAAGGGTTTATTCTGGGTCCTCTTCAAATTCACCTGAAATAGTCTTCTGCATTGGCAAACTCATTTAAATTTCAAGATTTGGTATAAAACACCATTTTTATGCGGGTGATACACAGCTTTATATTAGTTTCAATCAACTAGATTTAAATTCACTTTCCACCCTGTCTTCCTGTCTTACTGCAGTATCTAACTGGCTCACAGCAAATGTTCTTCAACTAAATAACTCTAAAACTGAAGTTATCTTGGGGAAAAAAAATAAGTCCCAACATTAGCAATCAACTGTCCACCTGCTTGACTCTGATCTTCATATTAATTAACAGGCACGCAATCCGTGTTTCATTATTGACTCTAAACTCTCATTTTGGTCTCACATTTCCTATATGTGCAAGACCACTTACTTTCATCTTCAGATTTCTCGTATCCGCAATTGTCTCTCCAATACAGCTGAAGAAACAATAATTCATACTTTTGTAACTTCCAGGCTGGATTATTGAGGTAATTTGTTATTTGATGTTCTTTTATCTGTCATTCAACGTGTGCAGTATGTTCAATACGCAGCTGCAAGAGTACTTACTCATACCCATAAGCACCATCATATCAGTGGGCATTACTTGGTAAGTTAAAAAATAGTTTCGACATCATAGGACTTCCTTTGCCAGTATCAAAATATGATAATAGGTTTTTGCCTTTTTTTCTGGCAACAAGCATTGTGGTTAATGTAGACATGATTCCTTGTAAAGGGTTACAGTTCGGTGTTTTAACATCTTAACACGTGTTTTGTTGCCAGATAAAAGGGGAAAACCTATTATAATAAAAAAATATATAATTTATATTACATCTATTTTACGATTCTTCCACTGGCTATCTTTTCAGTCCAGAATCACTTTCAAGATTGCACTCACTTTCTTTGGGTCTTTCGGTAAAGTCACGTAAATAGAACAATAAGGAATACAACAAAAAGGAATACAAATATCACGACGTTTCGATCGCAACACAAGCAATCGTCATCAGGAAAAAAAAGAGGGGGAAAGCTGCTGAGGCAGGCTGTTTCAAAGGTTTGAAATGGGTGTAGCCCAAGGGTCATAAACGAAGTGGGTGGGGCTAGTGATGTTTAAGTGAGAGAGATGAGCATGTCAATGTGAGAGATTAGCATGTCAATGTAAATAGCGGCTGTGTTAGTGTGAACCTATTAATGTAAGATCAGAGAGTCGAAAATAACTGCTAACATCGGTAGGATAGAAATATCACGGTCAATTATGACTTTAACTGGTTAATAACGTCCTTCCAATTATTGCTCAGTTTGTACACATCTTATCAGTGGAAATTGTGTCTGTGTCTATATATCTGGATGGCTTCATGAACGAAACTTTGTTGATAGCCAGTGAGTTTGCAAAGTACCTTCGCCTTGGAGAAATCAATTTCGTGTGAGCCCACCGCATTAAAACAATGATCAGCCATGGCTGAGGTATTGGTCCTACCGTGTTTTAGATCTGCCTTATGTTCACGAACACGGTCAATGACATGCCGCTTAGTTTCCCCAATGTAACTACTGCCATAGGCACAGCTTAGTTTGTAGACGCCGGGGTACTACATGTCAGGGATCACATCCTTCACAGATGGGATCAGATCACGAATTTTATGTACTGTGTTAAATCGAACCTAGATCTTGTGTTTGCTCATGATTTTGGAAATATTTTGGTGATCCTTGCTATGTATGGCAAGGTGATGGTTTTGATTGGGTCCTCAGATGGTTCTTTACCAACGATAAGGGTGATACATTTATGGATTGTGTAGTCCGAATATCCATTCATCTTGAGGCTTGGTGTGCGTGTTCCAGTTCACTGGCTAGGTGGTGATGGTCGGAAATACGAGCTCTATGGTGTAGAGTTTTGATTAGGTAATTCTTCTGGGATGGATAGTGGTGGGAATCAGGTTTTAGGTAGGCATCCGTATGGGTGGCTTTCCAGTAGACAGTGTCCCATTGAGCCATCTGGTCTATTTTCGATTGAAACATCCAACAATGGTAACTTGCCATCCTTTTCCACCTCCATGGTGAATTTGATGGCTGGGTGTATGGAATTGATGTGGTTGAGGAATTAGTTCAGAGCTGGTAGGCCATGTGGCCAGATGATGAACGTGTCATCTACGTACCTCTTTCACAAGGACGGAAATAGAGTGGATGCCTGGATGGCATCTGTCTCAAATATTTCCATTAAGACATTGGCTGCAACTGGAGATAAGGGGATAACCCATTGAGGTACCTTCAACTTGTTTATAGAATGTTCCATTCCAGGTGAAGTGTTGGTGAGGCAGTGTCTAACCAGGGCCGATACATCAGCATTCAGTCCTTGTGGGACCAAATATTCAATGATTGCAATGGTGTCAGGCACAGGAACTTTGGTAAACAAATATACTACATCAAAACTAACGAGCAAATCACCTGGATATAGTGAGATGTCCTTAATTAACGATACCGAGTGAGCTGAGCTAAGTACAGCTGAGGTGGTCTTACCAGTGAATGGTTGTAAGGTCTCAGACTGAAATCGGGCCAGTTTGTAGGGGGGTAAGTCAATGGTGGAGACGATAGGACGAAGTGGTGTGCCTTCTTTATGGATTTTTGGAAAGCCATACAATCTGGGTAGTCTAGCAGCAGAGGGTTTTAAGGAAAACCGCTCGGCTGTTCGATTTAAGATGTCGAATCAGTGATGATATTGTTGGTTTTCGTAGCCAGGCGGTTGGTGGGATCTCTATTGATTTTGGTATAGCTACCATCATTAAGTAGATCCTGAATTGTGTTATTGTATGTGGCTTTGTCCATTATGACAGTGGCATTGCCCTTGTGGGCTAAAAGGATGACTATGTCATCTCTCTTTTTTAATTGAGAAAGCTCAAAGCGCTCATCCTTACTGATGTTGCTAATAGGTGTCTTAGCATTTTTGAGGATTGTAGCAATTTCCGAACTTACCATGTCTGCAGGAATGTGTCCCAAACCCTTAAGGGCTACGTTGACCTGGGCAATTATATCATCAACTGAGATGTGTTTAGGGGTGACTGCAAAATTCAACCCTTTAGCTAGAACCGATTTTAGGCTGCCAGAAATTGGACTGTTACTCTGATTGATAACAATCTTGTCAACATCTAACTTTTTAACGTGTGGATCTGGCTTCTTCTTGGAAAGGAGGTTGAACTTGGAAATCAGGTTATCTTTGCATTTATCTGACATTGAGGCAGCTGAAGAGGCTGTCATTTTGTATACATGTTCCCAATCAGATGTAGACATTTTTTCTGTCAATGTTAAGTGCGATTTCCAGAGAGTCTTATCTAAATTGTCTTGTTAAAATCGGAGTAATCTTATTCTTTCTGAGATCACGGCTAGGCCGGCCCTGAACCAGATCCGTTTAGTATTAGGAGAAGTGACAGCAGCAGATGTCAGTGTAAAGGCGATCGGTATTACCTTGGTGTGGCGACATCTCTTCAGAAATGTGAGCGACTCGATCAGATGAGCCTTCTTGTCTCGAAGTTTTCGTGACTGCAGGAATTTATATTATGTGGGTCTTTCGGTAAAGTCACATAGATAGAACAATAAAATAATATAATAAAATAAAAAAGTTAATTAATATAAAAAAATCACGACGTTTCGATTGCAACACAAGCAATCGTCATCAGGAGAAATAAGAGTGGGAAAGCTGCTGAGGCAGGCTGTTTTAAAGGTTTGAAATGGCCTACCAACTCTGAACCAATTCCTCAACCACATCAATTCCATTCACCCAGCCATAAACTTCACCATGGATGTGGGAAAGGATGGCAAATTACCATTTTTGGATGTTTTAATCGAGAAGAGACCAGATGGCTCAATGGGACACTGTCTACAGGAAAGCCACCCATACGGATGCCTACCTAAAACCTGACTCCTACCACCATCCATCCCAGAAGAATTTCCTCATCAAAACTCTACACCATAGAGCTCGTTGTATTTCCAACCATCACCACCTAGCCAGTGAACTGGAACACGTACACCAAGCCCTCAAGATGAATGGATATTCAGACTACACAATCCATAAATGTATCACCCCAACCGTTGGGAAAGAACCATATGAGGACCCAATCAAAACCATCACCTTGCCATACATAGCAGGGGTCACCAAAAAGACTTCGACAACCATGAGCATACACAACATCCAGCTTCGATTTAACACAGTATGTAAAATTCGTGATCTGATCCCATCTGTGAAGGATGTGATCCCTGACATGCAATACCCCAACGTCTACAAACTACGCTGTGCCTGCGGCAGTGGTTACATTCGGGAAACTACGCAACATATCTCGGACCGTGTTCATGAACAAAAGGCAGATCTGGAACACAGTTGGAACAATACCTCAGCCGTGTCTGTCAACCCAGCCACCTGAGTTTGTTTCCCGTGCACGGCTAACAGTGGTTAAATCCTACTCTCGCACCCTTCACCAATCTTGCACTGATAATTAATTAGTGGCGGTGAGGATTGGTGGCACACAGCACTCAGATCGAAACGGCAGTGGGGATCAGGGGATTGCCAATGGTGTTATTCATTAGTTTATATTGTGTTAGATCATGAGGTCATGTAAATGTTTAACTATAACTCTTCACCGCCCGACAGAGTCAATCAAACCAAGTTTCCATGGGCCCAAATATACCAAATGATTGTTTTTTTCACCAAACCAGAATGGTTGAAAGGCAAGCAACATTATTACAATTTATATAATGTCAATATGTCACTCGTCTTTCATCAGGTTTCCTAAAAAAACTAATCAATTTGCATATTTGCCCACGTGGCTGGTCATGAAATCCTGCATATGAAATTAACAAAGGAATTAATAATGTATTGCTATATGGGTTAGGTAGCTGGATACCTATTCACGACGTGTTATCGGACCTAGAACGTGTTATAGGACCTAACCCGCATTCACTACGTGTTCTAAGACCTTACCTAGGGTCTATGTTTTACTGTCCTGTTCATATTAACAACGTTTCGGCTCAGGTTACACATTGTTGTCTGCCCATAGGGTTCAATGAAGTACACCTGGAAAGCCCCTCTAGCTCTGTGCTAGTGTCTGTAATTACCGATACGTGCGTACGTGTGCGTGCCTGTAAGAGCGTTTATTGTGGGTGTCTGGCTGAGTATGCGCGTGACTGGCCAAAACTGGTGACTTTAATCTGGACCAATACTGGGCCTCCCCTAGGTCGACTCAGCCTCAAATGAATACCTGGTGCAGTGTGTAAAACACTGCCACTATGGAGACAAAGGCGGTCGGGCATGGTGCTGTCCACTCACTTCCTCGTGTACCGTGCAGCCTTCACAAGTGCTCGCGAACAGCACTCGCCCCAACAGTCTGTTAAGGCTATAAGGGGGATCTTTGTCTTTGACTGTTTGAAGAGTTTGTATTTATGGTGGGGAGCAGTAATCTTGCTGTTAGCGTTGCGCTACAAACCCGGTGACCCTAGACCCTCGTTCGATTCCCGCTTCCGACCAACACCAGTAACGATTATCTGAACTGATCCTGAGTCTCCCCAATGTCAACTTAGCCTTTAATGAGTATCTGATGTGGTATGTAAACATCGCCATATCAAAGGCAGCCGGGCTTGTTGCTGGCCACCCACCGGCTCGCTGTTCCGGAGGATCTATAGCTTTTTATGTGTGTACTTACATGTGTGAATGCGCATTTGTACGTCTTGGTGCATCTGTCCAGTCATCTAGGTCATTCAACTCATGGCACATAACTGGGTCTGTTCCATCTTGATTTCAAGCTTTCGTGACTGCAGGAATCCATAATCTTTGGTTCTTTCGGTAAAGTCACGTAGGTATAAAATAAAATAAATCACGACGTTTCTGGCGCAACACAAGCGTCCATCATTAGGTGGGAAAGCATTGTCTGCTGCTGAGGCAGACTGTTCCAAAGGGTCTGAAATAGGTGTAGCTCAAGGGTTATAAAGCAGTGGCCGGGGCTAGTGATGTTCATGTGAGAAATTTGCATGTAACTGTAAGATATGAGAGCGGCCTCCTCGACGAGGACACGAAAGTGGCTATGTTAATGTGGGAGACTAGCATGATGTTAATGTGAGAAATTAGCATGTAACTGTAGAAAAGAAGAAGAAGAGCAGCCTTTTCGACGAGAGAGTGCAACCCAATGGGTGTAATCCAAAGGGCCTGTGAGTATGAGAGTGCAATCCAAAACACATGTGAGCATGAGAGTGCAATCCAAAGGAATGAGAGTGCAATGCAATGGACATGTGAGCATGAGAGATCTAAGAGAGAGGCATAGAGAGACAGACAGAGAGTCGAAATAAAAGCTGACATCGGCAGGTTGGATGGAAACATCACAGTCTGTTAAGACTTTACCTGGTTAATAACGTCCTTCCAATGATTGCTCAGTTTGTACCCATCCTCTTGGTTGAAGTTGTGTCTGTGTTTATATATCTGGACGCCTTCATGAACAAATCTCTGAAGGTAGCCGGTAGGTTTGCAGAGTACCTCCGTCTTGGAAAATCAATTTCGTGTGAGCCCACAGCGTTAAAACAATGATCGGCAATGGCAGAGGTATTGGTCCTACCGTGTTTCAGATCTGCCTTGTGTTCACGGACGCGGTCCGAAACATGACGTTTCGTTTCCCCAATGTAACTGCTGCCACAACCACAGCTCAGTTTGTAGACACCAAGGTATTGCTTGTCAGGAATCACATATTTTACAGATGGGATTAAATCACGGATTTTGTGTACTGTATTGAAACGAACCTGGATCTTGTGTTTATTTAAGATTTTGGAAATATTTTTGGTAACCCCTGCTATGTACGGTAAAGTAATGGTTTTGGTTGGATCCTCAGAAGGTTGTCTCCGCATGGCTGGGTTGACAGCTTTGCGGATTGTACGGTCTGAGTATCCGTTCATCCTGAGGGCTTGGTGTACGTGCTCCAAATCACTGGCTAGGTGGTGCTGGTCGGAGATGCAACGGACATTATGGTATATTGTTTTGATGAGGGAATTCTTCTGGGCTGGATGGTGGTGGGAGTCAGGCTTTAGATAGGCATCCGTGTGGGTGGCTTTCCTGTAGACCGAATGTCCCATTGAGCCATCAGGTCTCTTCTCGATCAACACATCCAGGAATGGTAGCTTGCCATCCTTTTCCACTTCAATGGTGAATTTGATAGATGGGTGTATGGAATTTATGTGGTTGAGAAATTGGTTCAGTGCTGACAGGCCATGTGGCCAGATGACAAACGTGTCATCTACGTATCTCTTCCACAAGGAAGGACATAGGCTGGATGTCTGGATGGCATCTGTCTCAAAATTTTCCATGTAAACATTTGCTATCACTGGTGATAAGGGGGAAAGCATGGGGGTACCTTCATTATGTTTCTAGAAAATGCCATTTCAGTTGAAGTTGGTGAGGCAGTGCCTAACCAGGGTAGGTACATCAGGATTCAGTCCATGTTGGACTAAGTCTTCAATTATTGCTAAGGTGTCAGGTACAGGAACCTTGGTGAACAAAGAAACTATATCAAAGCTGACGAGAAAATCATCAGGGGACAGTGAAATGGCCTTGATTTGAGAGAACAAGTGAGCTGAGTTTTGGGTGCAACCGCAACAAACAAATCATGAGCAAAGAATATCTTAAAGTGACGTATCGCAACAAAAACATCCAGAAAAAAACAGTAAAATCTTCCAAAAAAAAGCACCGTATATTAACACTGTGTGCAAATATCCCAATGGGATGCAAGTCGAACAATAACAACCATAAGACAATTTAGGCTACAGTAACTCTGTACTTCAACAAACAAACATGTCTAAACCAAACGTTTTCGAAATCACCAAAATAAAGCTATAAAGACAATGTAACAGTGATCATAGGAACTGTGATTCAAATTTTACAATAAACGATATACATAACATGTACGACCAAACTTTGCATCCATAGCTTCCAGCATGAGTCACTCCATAACAGCAGGAGTATCAAAAATTTTCAATGCACCTTTAAAGATCAGCACACATTAATCGAAACTCCAGATCATACTTTGCAGCGGACATCCGGAGCGGTGCATTTGATTTCAGGTCACTCTGCATAGCAGTGGCAGCGGGGGGTGTACAGTTCCTCAAGAGCAGTTTTTAGTGCTGATCTCACAAGTAGTATTCCGAGTGGCAGTTTCTTGGCAATATCATTCCAGACTCTGGGGGCATCAACAGCAAAGGACCTTCCTCCAGTATTTGTACGGCAATAAGGAATGTGAAGCTGGTAAATGAGCGAAGACCTTAGGTCACATTTGTTTTTCGAAACAATGAGGAGATCCAGCAGGTAGTCTGCTTAATTTTTTTTGTAAGTACATCGTGAATAAATAAGATCTGATGCACAAGCCGTCGATCATTAAGAGATGATAAGTTTGACCCAATGTAGAGATCGCAGTGGTTGGTCCTCTATGGGCAGTTAAATGCAAATC
Organism: Entosphenus tridentatus; assembly: GCA_014621495.2. Lineage (NCBI taxonomy): Eukaryota > Metazoa > Chordata > Hyperoartia > Petromyzontiformes > Petromyzontidae > Entosphenus > Entosphenus tridentatus. The sequence goes on from JAAXLI020001570.1 coordinate 25,808, forward strand.
AATTTGATCCTCTCCCACCCATTGAGATGGCGCGCAGTACTGCATTGCTATAGGGCATCCACAATTCACTCCAGAAGAGGAAATGATACCAATTTGAAAGCACGAAGAGTCACCACCCACTCGTTACCAAGTCAGTTGTCAGCTCGGCTCCGTCCTATGCTAACGCTCAACTCACACCGACGGTGCAAGGTATGTGTTGCATCTTGTGCTGGATACAGTCACATTTGCAAAATGTGATTTGTAACTTTGATCCTTACCTGTGTATCGATAGTTCAATGTTAAATTGACATTTTATCTTGGTGTGGTTTTAGGACTGTTTTTGTTGTTGCTTTGCTGCCTTGACCAAGCCTGTTAAATCGGACTCATATAATCAAAACAAGTATTTGTATTTATATTTAGTGACTTGCTTACCATTTTCTCTGTTTTGCACTCCTTTAGTTTTTTCTATTGTTTGTTGTTGTAACTTGTTGACCTGCCCATACTGGACATCTGTGAAAAAAAGCTTCATAGCTCATCGGATTCCCCCAGTCCAAATAAAGATTCGGATTGCAAATGTCGTTTATTATGCCGTTCCTGCTGAAATAAATACAATCTAAACTCATAGCGTTTCACCACAACGTGTTCTGGGTACAATTCCACAGAAAGAGTGAGGGTTTTGTAATTGACGGGTGCAGTCATAGGCAGAGACAAAAAGGCTCCGAGTCTGTTCTTAAATGGGGAAAAGATTTGAGCGGCAGGGTGGCGCAGTGGTAACACTTGTGCCTTTACAGCAAGACGTCTCTGGGTTTGATTACTGACTCAGGTGCCATTTCTGCGTGTATTTTGTATGTTCTCACCTTTTGCGTGGGCTTCTTTCGGGTTCTCCGCTTTTCATCCAGAGGTAAGAAAGCACAGAATGTAACTGGTGTTGACCAAACATCCCAATGCGAAACTAATTACATGCAAATTTGCTCAATTGGGATTATGCACAACAGCATCACTCCTCACTTGAAAACTTGGCAAGACTCTCTTGAACAAAAGACATGAGACTCGGTGAGGTTTTTTCTGGATAAACAAGATTTATAATTTGAAAAAAAACTTGAATATAATATCCAGCAGGGCCTTCTGAGTACAGACTACAAGGAGGCAAATCAGAATGGGCGACCTACCACTCTGCAATTCCTAAAGCTGCCCTTAGTGTGCCTCTACGAGCAATTGGGCATTCAAATTTAATCCTAATCGACATGAAAGTGCTTTAATCTGGCCCTATGACATCGAGCATGAGCACTGAACTGACGAATGGTCAGAGCGCTGAGCTGACAAAAAAGGATATCCTGGGTTTAAACTGAGTGTCGTGAGTTGATAGGGCACAAATGACAGCACAGAAAAACGTCATGAAATATTTAGTTCTGCACCTAATTTGGCAAAAATTATAGGTCTGAGAATGTTGACAAACATTTTTTCCAGTAGGGCAAGTGGGAAGTTCCCCCAGACCTAATTTTAAGGGATATCAGAGGTAGCTCAGTGTTATCTGCTTCGGTGGACCATTCTCTCAAATGAAAGGTTGCATTGGGACAAAATCCCAGTGGATACGTCATCTCATGACCACATAAAACAAATAATGTCTTGCTGTGTGTGCAGAGTTGATCGTGTACAGATCGTGGCCACGTCATCATGAAGGTCTATTTGCCGCTTCTGTTGCTGATGTGGCAGCTGATCCTGCCGTGTTACTCAAAAGTGGAAAAGGAACAGCGAAGTATGCATGATTTTGATTGTAATCCTGCACAAAGAAGGATTTCAGACAGATTTCCTTCCACATGCACGTGTATCAGCTCAATTGACCTCGTTTATATCTGGAAAACATAACACATTCGCCAATGATAACTCGTTTAAGACTTAGCTTTGACGGCACCTTTGGCGCCATCTTGCTGCTGCGGCTGTCCCCGGTTGCTTTCATTTCGCTGCTATGGATTGATGGTGCCGTAGCATGCACTCTGACAAGTCACTGGCATCTTGTAGACTGGATGAGAAGAAGGTTCTGTACCAGATGGGATATTAAGTTTGAGCTTGAGTTGCAGAGATGATCCCGTTTTGCCAGTTTCCTGGCTATTTTACCATGGAGATCCATGGTGGGTGAGCACAG
>JAAXLI020001571.1:11054-27717 GCA_014621495.2 Entosphenus tridentatus
TCTCTCTCTCTCTCCCTCCTCCTCCGCAACCGCCTCCTCCTCATACTCCTCCGCCCTGCTCCGCTGCGATTGACAAAATTCCCCTGAATAGGGCTCTGTCCCTGGCAATTAAGGGGTTAATAGACATCAATTCACTGATCGGCCTTGCGGACGATGCATGCCAGAGGGGTAGGCGAGGCTTCTCAACAAAGCGCGGGGCTAATGGGAAGAGAGAGAGAGAGACACGGAGAAGAGGAAAAGTCCGTGCGCGTGTGTGTGTGACGGAGACACAGATAGAAGGATTGTTTGTGTGACAGAGATACACGGAGAGACAGAGACGGGAATGTGAGAGGCACAAGCATGCAGACAAGGGAGGGTGCGTGAGTGTGCGTGCATGTGTGAGTGTAGGTGGGCAGCGGTGGTGTAGCGGTTAGCGCGCTGCTGCTGCTACGAACCCGGCCACCCGAGTTCGACTCCCGCTCACGGCCAACACCGGTGACGATAATTTGAACCGGTCCTGGGCCTCCACTGGGTCGACTCAGCCTCAAATTAGTACCTGGTGCGGTGTGTAAACATCGCCACTAGGGAGACAAAGGCGGCCGGGCATGGTGCCGGCCACCCACCCCCTCGTGTGCCGTGCCGATCTTCATAGGTGCTCGCTAACAGCACTTGCCCCAACAATTTGTTAAGGCTACACGGGGGATCTTTATTTTGTTTGTGTGTGTGCGTGAGAGAGAGAGGTCCCTACGGCCAATATTATATTTCAAAGGCAATAATGCGCTGCATTGTTTTGTTAATTATCATTTTAATAATAACCACGCAGCGCGCCTGCGTCCGAGGGCACAAGGCGGTGCCTTGCATCGGAGCCTCTGGGAAACGAGAACTCGTGAACAGCCGCTCGATTCTGAATGACGCTGCACACGTGCAACAAACACGCGCTCACGCCACGCTCACACGGGACACTCCGCACATTGTTGCAGCACCTCTGCGCTCCCGTGCCCACACACATGCTCCCCCCGTCTTCACCAACCCGCCACCGACCGTATGGGCGCGCGAGTGTGTGGCGCGGCCTCGCGTTCGCCCGCCGTCAGTTGCAGGGGTTCGGGGTTCGGAAACTAAACGGCCACCCCGATTAATACGTGCCCGTGTGATCGCCGTAATGGTGCTACTGCGCGTACGGCAAGCGGTCTGCTTCGCAGACAACGTTAAAGATCCTCCCGACGTCATTCGCAGGAGTAAGCAGGCAATTGTGTGTCGGCGAGAATTGTTCGATTGGGATTACAGTACAGTTTATATAGCCATAATAGCGCTCAGTATATCTATTGCATATGAGACGCATCCCGGTCTCCTGAGTTATCCACTGGTTCAACCAATTGAACTTGAAACTTACTGACCAGCGCGGTTTAAGTCAAACAAACATCCCACTCCATACACCCTCCTCCTCCCTCCCATGACCGACACGGCCATAGGGAGATCATTCATCCAGCAGTGGAGTGACGAAGGGCCGTGCACGCGCACTGGGCACCGCCACGAGTGTTTGTTAGCGCGCGCGTGCGTGGCAGAGGTCGCAAACGGGTTTTGATTCCTTACCCGTACCCGTACCCGGCCGCACCAGGGTCGCAAACGGGTACCCGTACCCGATTGCGACCTCTGGGATGAAGCCATGTTGCAGGCGCGTGTGGGTTGATTCTAGGAACTTGAATTGTGAGAAGAGACAAGACGTTGGGAAATGAGTGACAAACGGTGACTCACCAGTGACTCACGGCCTACCCGTACCCGGCCGCACCAGGGTCGCAAACGGATATCGGGTAGGGTACGGGTACCCGGTTGCGACCTCTGGTGCGTGGCGGGCACGCGCGCGAAGTCGTTCCTCGCGACGCGTGAATGGATGCGTCCGGGGAAGCCGACGCGTGGTCTCTGCGCGTCTCGTGGCCGCCCGTGCTGGTTACTACGTCGGTGTTGATGGTGCAGAGGGCGTCGCGAGCTTCAACCTCGGCGAGACTTAGCATCGCCGATCCGAATTCTCACACGTTTCCGTGGGAGTAGGCGATTTGTTGTGAAACTGTAAATTTAAAAATGTATGTTTACTCAAGTCTCACTTGTCATCATCGTCGTCATCAGCCATGAGCTCTCCACTGCCGCGTAAAGGCATCTGCACGCATGCAAACCAAACATTGACTCCCCCCTCTCTTCTTAAGCGATGTGGTGGCTAAGCCCGTAATTACCCCGTTGTACAAGTGTCTTGGCATTGCTAAAGCCAGTCGAGCATTTACAGCACAGAGAGTGAAAGGCGTGCAAAGGAGACATCGCGCGAACGATTTGGCTCCAACATGCTAAATGTGGTCAAAAAGTAAAAAACTAAATTGGATATAATCTCACGCAGGTGGTGGGAGTGGGGGGGGGAGCTTAATCATAGCCAGCTCTGTCAAGGTTTGCTACCAGGAAGTGAATATCCCATACCCGGCACACCACATCCTGTATGCACCTTGCTCTGGCTGCAAGCTGACAGTCACGTGCCTCCTCCTCTCGGTCTTCCAGTTGGACCGGGAGGAGACGAATCCCTGACTTGACGCGGATAAGACACTCCCGTATATGGACGACGACTCTGGCTGAGCAATGAATCCGTCTTAGTAATGTAAATCCGTGGGTGTGTGTACGTTGAACTTCTTTCGCACCGTACGTAGCCAGCCGTGCTAATCGGAGGTGGGCAGGAAGCACAGCAACCTATCCGGTGATGAAGGAGTCGCGATCTCAATGTGATCGCACTTGCTTTACGAAAGACACTCATATATGCACGAAATTATGAACATAAATTAATCAGTCGTGGAAAACATTAAGAGGCCCACCATTGTGATATTAATAGCGCGAAGTTGAAGTTTGTTTGAGATCGTGCTCCGATTACGTTCACGCTCACGGAAAAGGGGATGAACACAACTTTTAAGAACGATACCGGGGGAGAATTAAACAAAACGCAAAACAATACAAACGAGACGATGAGGAATCGATTCGCGACGACGAATCGATCTATAGAATCGAATCGTCTGGGTGGCTATGATGAGGGGGGCGCTTGAATCTTTCCGTTTCACACCGTCCGTGGCGCTCATGGTGGTAACAGACCCCTTGGCATCAAGGCGCTACGCATCGCTCACTCACGGGGAGATGGCGATAATGCAGAGGAGTTGTTGGGATTGCGGAGGCCAAGAAATGGGGGCAGGGAGCGGTGTAAAGTGGGGGCTGGGGGTGATGGGCACCACGGTGGCTGGGTGATGTTGACTACCTCGCTCGGTACACGGGAGGTCGTGGGTTCGATTCCGACCCGAACGCCTGATGCTGTATATTTGGGGTTTGCGTGTCTCTCTCCCCGTGGTCGCGTGGTTTTTTTTCTTCCTCCGGGTCCTCCGGTTTTCCCCTCCACGTTGAGAAACACGCGTTTAGAGAATTTGGCCGCTAAACATTTCCACGTGATAACCCGACTTCGTTGAGCGATCGTTTGTGGCCAGGTCGCTTCTGACCAAAAGCTCAGTGGGCCTTACCTGGTAGAATAACAAAAACAGAGTTTCTATTTGCACGTATTTTACGCAGTACCTGCCTTGGGGGGTGGGGGGATTGTATGGGGGGGGCGGGGGGGGGGGCGGGGGGGGGCGGGGCTGTGGTATCCTGCTAGTCGTGACATCATAGCCTAGGGACGCTGCTGCCGCGGGCACGAGGAGGGGTGATGCTCGCGCGAGCCCCCGCGTCCTCGCGATGTAACGGAAGGGGCTCGTGTCTCTGTGACCCCCTTCAAAAGAAGATGACGACGATGATGATGATGATAACCAGATGATGATGTTTCGATTTAAAGCTTTCGTGACTGCAGGGATTCATCTTTAATATCCGGAGACAAAGGCGATGAGCGATTGCGATGATTATGATTCCGATGCATGATGATGCTGAGACAGGGTGATATCATGAAGATGATGATTGTTGATTGTGCATCGGTCATCACTCTCTGGATGATTTGCTTCTGCGTTTCTGCATCTGTTGCGTAACACACTGTAAGTGCACGTACAGTATAGTTAATCTTCGGTCAACTAGAATGGACGTTACATTTTCAAAAGAGAATGTTTTAATGCAATGGACTCCATGTCGTCATAAAGCATGGAGCAGAGTGCTGTAACCAAGATGGAGCGTATGCTTTTCGTCTCTATTTCAGTTCGGCCTCGTTGGTTTGACAGCTATTGGCTATATTAAGCGTGCCAGTGGTGGGTGGTGACGTTACGGATTTTCTTGAAAGCATGTCAGGTGAGATTGAAAGTCCATGCTGGATACAAAATCACGCCTGTGTATTTCATACCGGGGCTACGCCGCAGAGCGTTGTGAGTGCTACGCCTATACTTAATTTGGAGCTTTCGTGACTGCAGGAATTACTCTTTGGTTCTTTCGGTAAAGTCACGTATAAAGAGAAAATCATAAATTAAATGCTAGCATACGACGTTTCGATTGCAACGCAAGCAATCATCATCAGGTATAAATGAAATAGAAACACAAATCTAGTATACTTAGAAATGTAATGTAATACAACAGTGAGTCGGATAACATAACAGTTAACACTCTACCTGGTTGATTACGTTCTTCCTGAGAATGCTAAATTTGAGAGAGAGATAAAACACAGAACCAGAGCCATATAGACATACATATAATTAGAGACAGATATCACAGAGATACATAGAGAGAGAAACCACGTCTCTGTGTCGAGGCCTTAAATAGAGAGAGGAGGCGGTGACAGAGGGAGGGGTTAGAGAAATTAGCATGTCAATGAGTGGCACGCTGCAGAAGCTTGGAAAAATGAGGGGACAGGAGTGCTACGCCTCTCACGCAATGAACACGACAAACTCGGCATTTCGAGACCCAAGTTTCTCCAATTCGGTCCCTCGCGATTTGTTTTCGAGTTTGATCAGTATGGCACCTTGAAAGCGCAAATGAAGTCGCAAGGCACCGCACGCGCCTGATGATTGCTCAACACGTGCCACGGGACGCAGTGATCGCTGTTTCGAACTTAGGTCGAGGGAATAGTGTGGTTACGTGAGTGTGTGTCGGGAGCGGTGGTGCAGCGGTTAGCGCGCTGCGCGAGCGAACCTGGCGACCCGGGTTAGATTCCCGCTCACAGCCAACATCTGAACCGGTCCTGGGCTTCCCCTAGGTCAACTCAGCCTCAAACGAGTACCTGGTGCGATATGTAAATGTAGCCACTAAGGAGACAAAGGCGTCCGGGCATGGTACTGGCCCCCGAACCCTCTCGTGCGCCGTGCCGGCCTTCATAGGTGCTCACTCACAGCCTTTGCCCCAACAGTCTGTTAAGGCTACACGGGGGATCTTTTTGTTGTTGTAGAGATAGAAGTCTACGCGGGGCCGCACCAGCATGAGTTGTGTGATGACAGTTGCTGGCAAGGATCTAACCGCTTCTACGGTGACCACCTCCTCCTCCTCGCCACCCTCTAACCCCGCCCCGAACCCCCTCCTTAAGCGTCCCCCCCAACCCCACTCACTATCGCTCGCTCTCTTACATGCTTACTCACACATTCTCTCAACCATTGGCTCGCTCGCCCACCTATTCACTCAAGCACTCGGTCAATTACTCACGAACCGTCACACTCAATCACTCACCCACCACCTACCAGCTCACTCGCCCATCCACTCACTCCCCCACTCACCTACTCGCACTCCAATTCGCTCACCTCTACACTCACTCTGCCGCCCACCCATACACTCATTAACTCACACAAACACCCGTTGACTCACTCACTCACCTACTCACCCTCTAACTCACCCGCCGATACGCTCACTCAACCTGCCACCCTTCCACTCATTCACTCACACACACCCGCTCATTTACTCACCCACCGATACATCCACTCACCCTGCCACCCACCCGTCCACTCATGCATCCACTTACTCACACATACACCCGTTCACTCGCTCATCTACTAACACGCTTAATCAACTACCCTCAACCCAATCACTCACACATCCACTCAGTCATCCACCAGCGCACTCACTCGCCGACCTCACACCATCCCGCCCACTCGCCTACTCGTCCTCCCACAGCATTGGCACGCGCGGCATCCCAAAACAACCCAAGGCCTCATCCATTGGTCTCATTCCGGTTCTTGCGTAGACAAAATGCGTGCACCTAATCGCGCAACGGGACGTTCAATCTCTAGGGCGGTGTTCTTCGTTGCAAGGCCCGCGGCCGCTGGTGGCCTTGATTGCGAACCCTGCGTACCAGTGCCGGATGAAACTAGTGCGGGGCCTGTAGCGTTATGTTCTAAAGGGGCCCTCAATTAATAATAAAAAACACACACTTAAATATTAAAACACATACATTTTTAATTTCATAGCAAAGTAATTGTATTTTTTTCATTTGCAATTCAGCCAGATGATACGACAAATCGCTCACCTTAAACACCCAGCCGTTCGTAAAAGTTGAAGGCGGTATAGTACTATAGTAATAGAGCAAGTGCAGAAACACTGAACCGGATTTGATAGCTTGAAAGCGTTTAGCGCGGGGCCCTTGAAAGTGCGGGCCCGTTGCGTTGTGGCCGAAACGTCGTGAGAATTATTTCATAATGTTTTATTTTATTATTTTATTATTTCCATTCTACGTGCCTTTACCGAAAGAACCAAGAAGATGAATCCCTGCAGTCACGAAAGCTTTAAATCGAAAGATACACAACTTGTTAAAACGCCCCCCTTGGCCCCTTGCGGTGACCCCTTCGCACTGACGATGTCTTATCGGCGACAGTGCCGTCCCCCTCCCACCCCCCTCAAAATGAGTGAAGAGGAGCAGTGATCTACGGCGCAGAGAGAGAGAGCACATGTACACATGCTCTACAGCGCAGATGTTCCCCCGTACAGCCTCTGGAACAGACTGTTGGGGCGAAGTGCTGTTAGCGAGCGCCTCTGAAGGCGAGCAAGGCGCACCGGAGGGTGTGGCTCACACCAGATTGGCTTCCGAGATCTCACGGCGTCCCGATGATTTGGTCAGAGGTCAGAGGGTTATCAGTGGGGAGATGTTAGCAAAGATAAGGCGTGAGAAGGACGATACAGGGGCGGCCATAGCTACACTCGACACGAGCCGCAGGTGTGTCATGCTTGTTTGGGGGGTAATAGTTGTGAGCGAGGCTTACAATATCAAACATTGAAAGCACATCGTACGCCACGTCTAATCGCCCACGGACTTTAAAACAACACACGCAGACGTGAGTAATACGGCTCACACCGCCTCTGTGTATTGTCGAAAACCCCTTCGGCATTTCTTGAATAAGTGCATTGTGGTGTTCTCGTCTTAGTCCACTATTCACGTAATGATGAACACGTATAATCGACTGACAACAGTCGTAATAGACAACCGGGGACCAGTTTTGTTCTCATTAGGACTCATCAGCACATTATCGTCACAAACTGCTCGCTCACTGATGCAAAGTCGTCCACTGGGAACCACATACAGTGTGTGGAGTCATCACTCCCGCACTGTGGGCCCATTAGCTGATGCCAAAAATAATCAAATCAGTTTGAAGCCTGTGGTTTTCCTGCCTGCACTATCGTTCTCTTGTTTTGTCTTTTTCTAGCAATTCACAGATGTGATTACCCACACACTAGCAAGTGTGCGAGTGATGTAAATGTATAATTATAGTTCACGGTTAAGCTTTATGGCGGAAATATAGTCCAGTTTCTGCTTCAACTCTGGAACAAGCCCAAGATTTTCTTAATTTGGGTCCCCAAGAATTTCAGACCCGCAGTGATTGCTTTCATTCATGTGGCTTTAAGTCTGTTTGATGCGTAGGCTTTCGCGACCAATATTATCCACAATAGAGTTGTTTTTTGTGTTAGATCGGATAAATATAGCATCATCAGGCGACATCCAGCATCTGGCTGTTGCCTGATGATGCCAGTTGCAATTACTGGCGAAACGTCGGTACTCTAATTGTAAATGTTGTGGGTTTACTCTCCAACACACAAGCGGTGTGCTGTACTAGTAACGAATTGGCACGTTCTGTTTACGTGACAACCCTGACTAATTGGCTGTGTCGGGTGGTGGTGGGTTTAACGACACATTTATATTTACGCGATCTAACCCCCAAAAAACGATATCATGCTTAAGTCTTGCGTCGTGAACGTGCCACTAAGCCACCTCGGCGTGGCGTTTGACGTTAAAGCCGAGCAGCAAAGGGGGGAACCGGCTGCTCGTTTTATATACGGGCGGCAATTGGTGGCAATAATTTACAGCATTTTGTCCATCCACTGCTGGATGAAAGCCTCCCCAAGCCGAGTTGCTCGCGGGATTTGACCATGCAACAGCGCGCTGAGTCAGTGAGCGAAGCGTGGGCCCCGGGACCAGTTCGGATGTCAACTCGCCACTCACGGCGTGAGCCGTGGCCAGGGAATGAACTTGGGTTGGTGGGTTCACAGCGCAGTTCGTGAACCACTGCTCCGCCGTTGCACCCCGTGGATGCATCGTGTGCGTGGGTATACGTGGAATGTGCCATACCATCTGTATATATATATACACGTGAAAGGGAGTCCGCATGATTCGTCCTGGTTCAATCAACAATGACAGAGATCCCCCGTATAGCCTTAACCGACTTTTGAGTCAAGTGCTGTTAGCGAGTAGCACAAACAAAGGCCGGCACGGTCACACGAGGGTGTGGGTGGCGTTAAACATCGCCACTCGTCTCCCCGAGTGGCGATGTTTAACACAGCGCACCAGGTACTCCTTTAAGCCTGAGTCAACCTAGGGGAGGCCCAGGACCGGTTCAGATGATCGTCTCTGGCGTTGACCGTGAGCGTGAATCGAACTCGGGTCGACGGCTTCGCTACACTACCGCTCCCCACTAACGCTCTCTCCCAGCACGAAGCGCTCTCTCCACCGAGACTTTCCTTCTCACGGAGCTACGCGCTCTCGCTCCCCGTGTCCATCCCCTCTCACTTGCCCACCTTCTGAAACCTTCCACAAGTTCCTCTTAGCCACCCCACCTCCTTCTCCTTGTTTCCCGCCAAATAGATCTCTCCCCCCCCTTTGGGTTTCCTCCAATCCCCTATCCCCTTTCAAGCGCCTTCGTTACCACCGTCCCCTTTCATTATTCCTCCTGGGTGTGGTCCAGTGTCCCCGCGTGACCGCCCCCCCCCCCCCACGTGTCCCCCGTGTTGACCCCGTGTCCCCCCCACCCCATGTTCCCACGTGTCCCCCGTGTTGACCCCGTGTCCCCCGCGTGTCCCACCGTGCCCCCCCCCCCCCCACTAACCTCAGCGTGCACCCCCAGCACGACCTTCACATGTGTACACGACTGTATACGTGTCACGTGGCGCATCGTGCACGCGCCGCCATTGATGCGCGTATGTACCACCACAGAGGCCACGTGCTCCATAGTTACACTGCACAGATGACGCGCTTAGCCAATCCACAACCCCCACGCCTTGCGGGTTGTCGGGGCGGGGAGGGTGCTGGACCATACTTCACCAAACAGGTCAAAATGCGGGTTGGTCGCCAGGTTCATCGTGCAGTGCGCTCACCTACCGGCCCCACCGCTCCAATAGCGACACTGTGCCCTACAACCCCACCGTACATTCCACGAGTACCCATGAACAAATAATATTGCGTACTTTGACATAATTCGTGACAACAAGAGGCGCAGCCCTTCTTACTCGCTGCGTGCCGATCGCTGTACGTGAAGCACCATTTGTATCATATGCCCAATCATTTGGGCATCATTACGGAGCTGCCGTTCATCACGGAGCTGCCGTCCACCTGGCGCGGCGTCACGACGCGAAGTGAGCTGTGTACCACTCTGTGGCAAGAAAAAAAATGAAACACGACTCTCTGAAATCCAATAATAGACCCCCTTCAGCCCCCGACTGGAGGAGCGACGGTGCCAGTGGTTAGCGCGCCTCCGCTATGAACCCGACCAGCTGAGTTCCAGTCTCAGTGCAGAGCGGTGGCTGCACCGGTCCTGCCCCCCTCCCCAACCTCCTCCTCCCCCCCACTCGCCCCCCTCCACCCCATTCACACTGACTCGTGGCATGCCTTCATCCAGCAGTGGATTGACAAAACGACTCGAGATTTCCCCACACTGAGGGCGCGCATTTCTAGATGCGCCCGACGAGCAGCGTTCATCGCGCGTCTGTCGCAAGTTGTTTTATTCTCGGCGCTGGAATGTATCCAAGTTGAGCGCAGATCCCAGGCTATTAACGACAATTTTTGCGTGCACCCATTTTGGTGCCCGGATTGAGGACCATTCCCATCCGCTCGCTCTCACGCGAGAACCCCCCGCGTACCCACCGTTCACGGGAGAGAGGGGGGCGTGGGTGGCTGAACCCCGGCTTCTAACCCAGCTGCTCAGCGGCGACGGCTCAGTGTCTCTAACACGGCCACTGTGAACCCTGACCCGACGCACCCATCCCCGCTCTCCGACTCTGCAACTTCTTATACGAGGCCACACACACACACGCGCACACACGCACACGCGCACACGCACGCGCGCGCGCACACACGCACACACAGGCGCGCGCGCACACACGTACACAGACGCACGCACACACGCGCACACACACGCACACGCGCACACACACACACACGCACACACACACGCGGGCACACGCACACACACACGCACACACACGCACACACACACACGCACACACACACACGCGCACACACACACGCACACACACACGCACACACACACACGCACACACACACACGCTCTCTCTCTTTCTCATTCGCGTTGAGTCACCGGGTCGCCACCTCCTCTCACCCCATGCTGCTGCTGCCGCTGCCCTATCCCGAGCGCTGCTCTGTCCGCCCTCCCATCACCGCCCCACTGCGTTGTATTGCATCGCCGCTTCACCGTGGGACATGCCCCACCAATGCCCCGTAATTACCGCCCGTCGTAAGCTGAGCAGAGGGCGAGTGCGGCCAGGATTAACCACTAAGCACCAGCCCCCTCACCGCCGCCGTCATTACAATTACATTACCTGCGTCTGTTGATTATACCGCAAGTTCCATTGTTGTCGCTGTCGTCATCAGCATTAAACAATTACAGCGATTAAACAACTTTTAATTAGTATTATTATTATTATTATACCAGGTAAGGCCCACTATTCGTTTTTTTTTTCAAAAGTGACCTGGCCACAAATGATAGCTCAACAAAGTGGCTCATCACGTGGAACTGTTATAGCAACCAAATACCATAAGCGCGAACGACGATGATCATCAACATCAGCTATGATCGATCCACTGCTGGATGAAGGCCTCCCTCCCACCAAATCGTCGCGCCATCCAATTGCTGACGGCCCTGCGATGCAACGATGCCTCCAGCCGCTCAATGGAACCGTCGCTCCATCTCAGCGGCGTAGTCCCATACCACGTGTCCTTCCCGACTTTGGCTGCAACTCCATCGCTAGTCTCGACCACCGGCCACGATCCAAACCGATCGACGCGTTGCTGTGCGATCAAGCATTTTGTGATTTGTGACACATTCGTCAATAGCACTGCCCTAAAATAGATATATAATAATCGACGTTTCAGGCGATGGCCCTTATTCATAGCAGAAAATGTGTTGTATAGACAGTATTTTAAATCCAAACTGCTAGGTAGTTTTGGGGTGTGAAATCCGTGTCTTTAGCATGTGCGATGTGGTCTATATATACACTCTAGATAATGATTTTTGCGAATGATGTTGAAGATTGGTGAGCATCAGCTTTACAAAGAAGACGCAGTACGCGTTTCACAGTACGCAGAGAATAACACGATAGCAACCGCGGAGTGAGCTTAGCCCACTTTTTATCGGCTATAGCGTCACACTCCACTGGATAACGAACCTCGCTTGCTTATCGCAACACACTCGTCAAAAACAGTGGTCGTAAAATAAAAAATCACCGACGTTTCGAGCAATGGCTCTTTGCCTGTTAATGCTGTGAGGAAGAGGAAGGCCATTGCCTGTTGGATTATTTGGAAGGGTTATTGTCTGAAACGTCGCCGATTGTAAATAACATTTATTTTCAAGACAGTTTGTTGACGAGTGTGTTAAGTTGTTGTTGTTAATTGTGCTTGAGCACCACTGCCAACGCAGCAGCAGCAGCACCAATTCATTTGCTTGGTTATCTGATTCCGGCCTAAGTGTTTAACACTTGAGTTGAAGTAACGTGGAACGCTTAGGCTGACTGACCCTGCCCGATGAGTGACATTAATCCACCCACCGTAAGTGCTAGAAGGGCAAGTTCGAAAATATCAGTTACAAACATTTTCTAATTCCAAATATGTACTTCATATTTGTGGCAAGTGTCAGCTTTCTAGCCCCTCCAGAACATTATTAGTTTCACCACCCACATCATTCAGATCGTCTATTAAAAAAACACAACTACACGTATTAATATTGCATATGTGTCACTCTATCTCAGCATATATTTTATTTGATCACATTTGTGTTTTACTTAATTGGTCAGCAGCATTTGTTTGAGCTCGCAAACTCTGCGCCCAGTTTTGCCTTTGTTGGGTCTCATCAGCAGATTCGGGCCTGTTAAGCGACCAATGCTGATTGGCCAGATGTTGTTAGTGAGATCACTCTCACCAAGCGACGCTGTTTCTCTTCATCGCAATGAATGAAACAATATCGCCTTGCACCCGGGTGTTGTTCCAAGTTTCGCTGCAGGCGCTGGGTGGATTTGAAGCTTTATCCGGGGCCGTTCAACGTCGATCACCCCCAGACAATGATAGACCAACACTGCAGTCAAAAGTTAACGCGCGGACGTTCGCCACCAATGTTATGATGGCCACGTTTGTTCACATTGTCAACTTTATTAATCGTCGTGTCGGGGTTGGAGGAGGGTTTACGACACACAGTTGACTTACGCGACCGCCCGCCCCCCCCCAAAAAAAAAGCATGACACGTGGTGTTACGTTTAACACAAATATCATTACGCACCCTGTGGTCGAACATTATGGGCGATGAAGCAAGTGAGTAAGTAGATAAATTTAAAAAGCATGTTCGCCCTTCCTTATCTTCCTGCATAAATCAAAAAGTCTGTGCTGGGGGGAGGAAGGGTAGCGTCTGGGGGGGGGGGGGAGGTCATAGAATAATAGCACGCGCGAGTGTTGATTAGCGTCATAAGACTCGGCGTAGCGCGCGTGTCACGCGCCGCTCGTGCAGACGGCGCGAGCGAGACGTATCCA
The DNA here is from genome assembly GCA_014621495.2 of Entosphenus tridentatus. NCBI lineage: Eukaryota > Metazoa > Chordata > Hyperoartia > Petromyzontiformes > Petromyzontidae > Entosphenus > Entosphenus tridentatus. Next base: position 24,241 of record JAAXLI020001571.1, read on the forward strand.
GCGGCATTGTCGGTCGCGATTGTTTGCGTCTTAACAGCAAAAGTTTAAATCCCTTTTTTTTATCTTGCTCTGTCTCTCTCTCTCTCTCTCCTTATGTGTCTCAAAGTGCGGGTAATAATAACACAGGCCCCGAAGGCCAACTCGCTGACTCCGTCGCACGAGCTAAGAACCCGCGTTTGTAAATCGCAAGAGAGTAGCTGCTGCCGCTGCGATGCTTAGCGCGGTTGCCACCGGATCTTGTCGACTGTTACAATGCAACTAACCTTGGGTTCGTGCACACGTACATACATCCAAAATTCATTGCGTTACAATGCATCGCAATGCATTACACATGTAGGCAAATCCAAGGTCCATTGCATTGCAACGAATTACACAATGTACATTGATCCAAGGATCATTGCATAACAATGCATGGCAATGCATCTTATGTACACGTGTATGGTCATTATCACTAGAATCATCATCAGCCATGCTGGATGAAGGCCGCTACCGCCGCCTCCTCCTCCTCTCAGCATCCTGGGATGCAATCCACCACCGAGCAACATTAACCGATTTCACCGCTCCGTCTCTCACGCTGCACGCCCTCTAAAAACGCGTTCCGTTCCGCGCACGTTTACCTCGCTCGCGAGCAGTGCCGGATGATCCCAGTAGCTACACGTGTAGTAGCTACACGTGTCGTAGCTACACGTGTAGTAGCAGCTACACGTGTAGTAGCAGCTACACGTGTAGTAGCTACAACACGTGTAGCAACTACACGTGTTGTAGCTACGGGCCCCGCAGTTTCAAAGGCCCCGCGCTAAATGCTTTCACGTTTTCAATTCCGGTTCAGTGATTCTGCACTTGCTCTATTACTATAGTACTATACCGCCATTCAAATTTTATGAGCGTCTGGGTGTTTAAGGTTAGCGATTTGTCGTATTATCCGGTTGTATAGCAAATGAAAACATAAAATTACTTTACTATGCAAGTAAAAAATTAATGTTTTGATATTTGCGTGTTTTTATTTAGGGCCCCTTTGTAACATTTGCTACAGGCCCCGCACTAGCTTAATCCGACACTGCTCACGAGGCGTTCGTCCAATACGCGAGCGTGAATTGAGCCCCCGACATTATTCGTGAGAATGAATCGATCAAACTATTATTATTAGTATCGACTCGTCGTCGTCGTCTAAGGCTGTTGCCAATGAGCTCGCGCGAGCCCCGCGGCCACTGGGGGCGCTACAACGAGCGGCAAATGTTACAACGACTCGGAAAAAATGTTCTCACGATCCGTCGACTTTGTTTTAAAATAACACAACTCCGGACGACGCGGGTTAGATAATACACCTGCGAATTGGATGACCTCACTAGGACGACGATGACGACTGCGACTACAGTAAGCAAGACGCTGAAACAAAATGCGTGGATGCCGCTAATTGGGCCGAGGGTCTTTAAGAGTTTTTGTTTTAATTACCTGCGGGCCTCATTATCGCGGGACACGGCAGCGAGCCAGGGGACGGCGCCTGTGGCTGTGAAAGGGCGTTGGTGGTGGTGGTGGTGGGGGGGGTATTGGGGAGACGGCCCTGAATGTAACGATAAAGTTCAGCGAGATACGATGTACGCACACACACACAGTCAGATGGCGGAATAAATTAATGCGCGAATGTATCGTGCGGCATACTGCATCGTGTCGGCCGCTCAGGAAACCGCGTTATAACGGGGCGTGTTTCACGTTATAACGGGGCGACTTCCGTGTCGTGCGAAAATCGTCCTCTCACGGAAGGGCCGCGTTATAGCGAGAACGCGTCGTGTGAACCCGTGTTAAGCGAGGACTTACCGAACTGTAATGCAGTCAACGAATCATCCATTTGTTTCCTTTCGTTTCAACCACGTGGGAGTCCACGTGTCAAGGGCGCCGTGGGAGTGCCGGTCTCCCCCTTTGCAGTCGCGCAGCGTTGAAACTTGGCGAACAAAGCCTCGAGGGGTGGATGCAAAACTCCCTCTCTTGCTCAGGCGATACGAATACGAGCCACGAGGCTCAGAAGGACTCATTGTATAGAACAGTCAAGTTCGAATTTAACCATTAATCGTCGCATCGTGTTGTAAATTGCATGTAATACCGGATATATATATATTTTCACCGTATACATATTTGTGTGCCTCCGACTGCGTGTCCGTGTATGTACCTAGCCTGGCACAAGCGCAGTGGTTGCGTCACTACCACTTTGTGGCGAGCGGCAGTTGTTGTATTGTATGGGGAGCGGTGGCGCAGTGGTTAGCGTGCTGTACTGCGAATCCCGCATCCCGATTTCGATTCCCGCTCACGGCCAACGTCAGTGACGATTGTCTGAACCGGTCCTGGGCCTCCCTTAGGTCGACTCGGCCTCAAATGAGTACCTGGTGCGATGTGTAAACTTCGCCACTGGGGAGACAAAGACGGCCGGGCGTGGTGCTTACCACCCAGCCTCTCGTGTGCCGCTCCAGTCTTAATAGGTGCTCGCGAATAGAACTTGCCCCAATATTCTGGTATGACTATGTGTGTGTGTGTGGGGGGGGTCTGTTTGTATGTATGTGCGTGTAAGTCTTCATCCTGGTTCTGGTTGTATGAGCTTGCGTGTGAGAGTGCGTGAGACGAGGTGGCCGAGTGGTTAAGGCGATGGACTGCTAATCCATTGTGCTCTGCACGCGTGGGTTCGAATCCCACCTTCGTCGCGATTATTTTTACACCCCTATACACTGTTGCAAATGACATAAGACAAACTCAACATATTCCTCAATATCACTACCATATAAATATAATAGCCCGACGGTTCGGGCAATGGCGCTTCAGTTTACTATGGAAGTCCGGTTTACCATGGGAGTCCAGTTTACCATGGAAGTCCAGTTTTCCATAGGAATCCCGTTTACCATCGAAGTTCAGTTTAGCATGGGCAGGAGCCGGAAACCTGTGGCTTCGAAGCCTCATGCGGCTCTTCAAGGACGGCTTGGTGACAGTTATTTATTAAGAACCCACCGTCTCGTCTTGGCATTGTGGTTCTTGAAATATTGAGTTATTTTTTTCACCAAATTCGAGAAAAAAAATCTATTTTTGTTATATTTGTTCCCGACCCCTTGTCTATGCGGCCCACGCAATGCAGAGACATCCGCCCTTAACCTTGCTTTTTCTTTCTCTCTCACTTGTTAACCCCCCCCCCTCCCCCCACGCCTCTCCGCAGGTCAAAGTCTGGTTCCAGAACAGGAGGACGAAACACAAGCGGCAGAAGCTGGAGGAGGAGGGACCCGACGAGCAGCAGAAGAAGAAGGGCACGCATCACGTGAACCGGTGGCGCATGGCCACGAAGCAGCCGAGCTCAGAGGACATCGATGTCACCTCCGACGACTGAGAGGGAGGGGAGGGGGGGGGCATCTCGCGCGGTCGCCGTTGCAGATGGAAGCGTCGTTGCGCAACACACAGCGCTTCAATATTTATAGTTTTTTTTTCGGGGGGGGGGGGGGGGGT
>JAAXLI020001572.1:0-27519 GCA_014621495.2 Entosphenus tridentatus
TCTCATCCAATCAACCATGCACTCACTTAATCATTCAATCACCATCTATGTCACTTATCTACTTACTCATCTACTCACTCACCCAAGCACTCACTCCCCATTCCAATCACTCTTATAAATGAAACTCCTATCCTAGTGTTTTGAGTTCTCGCCCTGGTTAAACACAATAAACAAAAATAACAGCCCGAACTACAAAGACGTTACAAAGACGTTACCATAATGATGGTTGTAGTGGTAATAATGGTGAAATGGTGATGATGGTAGTGGTATAGATCAGTGACGTGTGGTGAGGTCAATGGCTGGGGAGACACTGGCTAGTGTCAAAGACAGATTCACACACTGAGGGGGGCATGGCCTCACGGAGGGGGGCGTGGCCTCACTGAGGGGGCGTGTCCTCACTGAGGGGGCGTGTTAGATACGTCCCCCTCAGTGAGGCAGATGTGATAGCTGCCTCCCCTGGTGAGTTTTCATTGCAGTTTCATTACGAGACCAGCGAGCCTAAATATATTTATACACATACGTGAAATAAGTTACCAGGAGTATGAAAGGCGAGGACATGAAATAAAGTCGTCGACAAACATTACATTGGTGACATACTGAGATAACAACAGGCACACGCTTATTGCCCAAGCTCCATCCAGTTACTGAGGGGTTGCGCAATCAGAGGGGAGGCTGAGCTCGTCGCTGCCTCACCTCTCGTCTCTTCCTGTACTTACAGCGGAGCTCCGCAAATTTGGCAATTTTGACTATAAAAATTATTGGAATTGTACAGATATGACATTTATAACAGATCAGTGGAAAAAATCTTAACATTAATTTTATTATTATTATTATTATCTTTTTAACTTTTCGTTACAGCTATTTTCATTGGAGTATGAAAGTTGAGGCTCTGCCTCCCCTGCCTCCCCTGACCGCACGTCCCTGGTATAGATCATGTTAGTAATGATGGTAGTGATGGTGATGATGGTGATGATGGTGGTGATGGTTGTGACAATTATAGTAATAATGGTGATAATCGTGGTAGTGATGTGGGTGGTGATGATGCTGACTGTGATGATAATGATTGTGGTGAGGGTGATGATGGAAATGAAACTGATGGTGGTTTTCACGGTGAGGATGATAGGGATGATGATGGTGGTGATGATGGTTGTGATGGTCGATATGATAGTAGTTATGATTATGGCAGTTTTTGTGGTGTTGATGTTGATGATCGTAATGACGGTGATGATTGTGATAGTGGTGGTAAGAATGGGAATGATTATAATGATGGTGGTGATAAAGGTGGTGGCGTTAGTCGTGGTAATGATGATAAGCTTGATAGTGGTGGTGATGATGCTGATAGTAGTTTTTTACGGTGGTGATGGCAGTGATAGTGATGGTGGTGATGATGTTGATGGTGGTGATGATGGTTATGGTGATGGTGGTTATGGTGATGATGATAGTGGTGATGATGGGGATAATGATATTCTTGGTTCTTTCGTTAAAGTCACATAGAAGAGAAATAATACAAATAAAACATAATAAAATAAAATGTTGTTGATGATGATGTTGCTGATGATGATGTTGCTGATGATGGTGATGATGGTGGTGATCGTGGTGATGACAGTGAAGGTGATGTTGGTGATGGTGATTATGATGGTTTTGGTGATATTGATAGTAATGATGATGGTGATGATGGGGTGATGATGATGGTGATGATGGTGAATCGCAGGGATGAGGAGGCGTGGTGAACCATGCGCGCACTGCAGAAGAAGGAGTGGCCACATGAACCTGTGATTTGAACTGCACCGGCAACGTCGCTCACACACGTCAACCTGAACCTCCCCCTCCCTCCTCACCCTACCCCTCCATGCTCTCCTAACCCTTCCCTCAATTTTTACCTCACCCTCCCATCACCTCATCCTCTCCCTACCCTCTCCTTCGCATCCTCTCATCTCCTCACCCTCTCCTCACCTTTCACCCTCACCCTCACCATCACCCTCCACGCTCACCCGTCACCTTCCCTCACCTTCCCCTCCATTCTCGCCTCAACCTCATGCCTACCTCACCCGCCGTTCTACCTTCCCCTCACCTCACACTCTCCTCACCATCCCCCCTCTCTTCTGTTTCTTGAGTTTCTGTCTCGTGCATCCTCAGAATGCACGACTCAGATCCACAATCTCCAATCGACCATTACCACGCCAAATACACATTCCAGGATAGAGAGGCTGCAAGAATCTCTGCCGAAACTCGTGGATCACCTCCATGGAGTCGGCGCGGTAAAACACCAGGAGTCCCCCCTCCCAGTGCAGGTAAAGCCCGATTCTGCGGGGGGAGGGGGCCCCCCTCACCAACAGTGCAGTCTTCACTCTATCATGGAACACTGAGAAGCTGTCGTTACATTTCTCTAAACACCAGGACGCGTCGTTCCCTCCCAGCCAATATGCAGCACCACACGCTTTCCGCGGGATCGTCCCGTACGCGACTCCAACCCGCCACCGCCGCAAGTCCCCCACATCCACCTCCCAGTAATGGTGGCCCGACGAGAAGTTCTCACAGCACAGAGCGTGGGGAAAGCAATCAAACCGCTGTGGGTGATTGGGGCGACCCTGGGAGGAACTGGTCAGCATCATCGTCCTGAGATTCGAGGAGATCTGGAGGTAGTCATGAGCCGAGTTTGTGTCCAGAGTCGGTGAGCGTCCATCTGTAACAACGGCGATGACAACGTCACTGCAGAACACCGTCATCACCATCATCCACCATCATCAACATCACTAATCATCATGTTCACCATCAACAATAACATTACAAACATCACCATAAGCAACCATCATCGACCATTACCACTGATGGTAGCCATGGCGGTTAATCAAACCCAGGTAACTGGGTTCGCAGTGCAGTGTGCTAACCACTAAACCACCACTCCTCCCACGCACAAATGTACAGACATTCACAGGCACACACTCCATCTCAACATCACAATTACCCCTGACTCGTAATGGTGATTATATACCCAAGAAGACAACACTTAGTCTCATGGCTGTGTTCAGAAGGGTCCTGGAATGGGATGTGAACAAAGACAAAGATCCCCTGTTTAGCCTCAACAGACCATTGGGGCAAGTGCTGTTAGCGAGTGTCTATGACGACCAGCACGGCACACGAGGAGGTAGATGGCCAGCACTACGCCCGACCACCTTTGTCTCCCTAGTGGCGATTTTGTTCAAACACCGCATCAAGTTCCATGATGTAAACAAAGATAAATATTCCCCGTTTTGCCTTAACAGATTGTCGGGGCAAATCAGCACCTTTGAAAGCTGGCCCAGCACATGAGAGGCTTGGTGGCCAGCACGACGCCTGGCCACTTTTGTCTCCCTAGTGGTGATGTTTACACACAACACCAGGTAAGCATTTGAAGCTGAGTCGACCTCGTGCACACACACACGGTGATATTTTTTTGTCAATATGGCCTCATCACCCATGTTTCACACTGAAGAACTCACACAGGAATTTGGCCACAGTTCCCTCGGTGCCTTTAAGCAAGGCAATGTCCTCTTGGCTAGGAGCTGTGCGTGGAGCTGCTGTAACCCTCCCTGCCCTGTGAAAGCAGAACAGACATGGATACTGTCTCACGCAGAGCATCGTCACTCACAGGATCATCACAGATCCATCATATCGAGACTCATCACACAAGCATCATCACAGACAGCACCATCAGACAGCATCACAACACACAGCATCATCACATCATCACAGACAGCACCATCAGACAGCATCACCACACACAGCATCATCACAACATCACACAGCATCACCACACAGCATCATCATACAGCATCACCACACAGAGCATCATCACGAACACCATCCCCACACACAGCCAATGTCTCACTGCCCGCACCCCACACTCAGTCCCATGTTGTCGTGTGTCGAGTCGTGAGTGATAGTCGTCTTTTACCTGCACGTCTCCTCCAAGTGTCCCTATGGGAGAAAGGGAGATGCGTTACTGTGACTCTACCTCCATTCCCCTGTGATCAGTGGAGTTCCCACTGCACCACCGTGGGTGGAATATAAACCCCAAAGTCTTGGCTTATGACCCTATGATCAACAACACTGACTTACGGGGCAAATATTTCAGAGTGAGACCGGTTGACAGTTAACGATAAACTACAATTTATTTTACAGATAAGGCCTACGGAGCTATATAGCTCTTTTTCAGAAGCGACCTGGCCACAAATGATAGCTCAACCAAGTGGTTCATCTCGTGGAAATGTATAGCAGCCCTATACTCTAAACGCATGCTTCCAAATGTGGAGGGGGAAACTGCAGGACCCGGAGAAAATCCATGTGACCATGGAGGGAGACATGAAAATTCCCAATGTATAAGGAAGTCAGGTTTGGGATCAAATCCATGACCTCCGGAATACCAGGCGAGGTAGTTAACATCTTGCCGCCCGAATGAGGACCACCACTGATTTGTAGGGCAAATATTTCAGAGTGAGACCGGTTGATATTGATCTGTGTTGAGAGTAACTCAGGACTGGTAATTTCTGGTGTTACCAATGCACATGGTGCAGGTCTTGTAGTAATGATGTTCAAGACAATGATATAATTAATTAGTGTATGAGACCTATTTATTTTAGCATCTCTGATATTATCAATGAAGGTAGCGTATCCAAGTGAAGGTACACATAGTAGGAAGCAGAGATGACATCGGCTCGTGAGCAGGCGCTGGTGAATTGTTGCATCGCGGCATCATGAGATGTGGCAATGGCTTGGGGAGGCCTTCCTCAATAAGTGGATAGATTATGGCTGATGACAATCATAACTACTGTGTACATTGTTGTTGTATGTTTGATTTAAAAGTGAAATTACATGAACATTTAGTTTATATTCACAATGAAACAAACTTAACGGGAATCTGTTAAAGGACGGGAGAGAGAATTCATTTAACTGAAAAAATATAAGCTGGGCTTCCACATGGCAGCTACTGGAGCTGCGATGCGAGTCCATGAGTGGAGCTGTGCTCTCAAGCCCAGTGGATGCGAGCTCCCATTCAGCAGCCTCCCTCTGCTGCTGCTGGTGAGAGGGCTCTGTGCCAATAGCGACACTGGAGACTCATCGCTCACCTGCAGGAACGTGAGCGAGTCCCTCTCCTGCGCTAGGGCCTGCAGGCGAGTGGCTACTGCCTGGAGCTCACTGAACTCCCGCTGGTAGCGAGCGATCTTCTTCTCGATCTGGGATAGCAGCTCGCGCCCTTTCTGCTCCAGTTGCTCTAACGCCGCCTTCTCCTCCGCATCCAACGCTGCTCTCGCGTGGGCGAATCTGACCGAGATTGAGGCCTTTTTATCTGTCATGGATCCCTGCAAAAAAAAGAAATCACACCTCTATTCATTAATTGTCTGGTCCTTTGTGAAATGACATTCAGGTCGGTGTCACCCAAGTGCAACTCTGAAGGTGTCCAGACAGTGATACGATTCTGCAGCACTGAGGCCTCCTTCTTCCTCTAATAGCGCTGCTGTGCATTGTCAATACAACACGATTCGGGGGCTATGAGGCACTGAAATCACCAAATACCATCAGGAGGACATTTAGGGTCTGTGCCATTCTCATTGCGCATTGCTATCAGGACGATGCTTTGTTTGCCTTCATATGAAGCGAAGATAAATCTGAAATTTGCCTACAATAAGTAGAGCCCTAAGGAATAATGAAGTTAGACAAATTCCTCTTCAAATGAATATATTTAATGTGAGAGAAAACCACATATATGTAATGCGAGCGTGAATGAGGTTGCTGCTGGACTCTAGCCCAATCACACGACTCGGGGTATTGGAGGTGGAACCAGCAGGGCAGTTTGAGAAGTACGGATCTGACGACCCGGAAGGGAGGAGTCAGGGTCACGTGAGAGAGGGGTTATAGAGGGGAGCCCGGAAGAGATCGAGGCCAGTCGATGGAGTGAAGAGGCGGGACCACATTGGGTGGCTGCCGCGCCATCAGCCACGTGGCTGATGGGGGCTTGGCACACCGTCGGCCAGGGTGTGCGGAGCAAGAGAAGAGTGTGCGGGGCAAGAGAAGAGTGTGCGGGATACACGGGGCTAGCGGGGTGGCTAGTGGAGTGTGCGAGGCACATGGGGTCAGCGGGGTGGCCAGCAGAGTGTGCTGGGCACACGGGGCTAGCGGGGTGGCTAGCAGAGTGTGCGGGGCACGCGAGAGGAGCGTGCGTGGCATTGGAGAGGAGACGCTGGTCCCTTGTCAGGACCAGCGGGGTGGAAGGACGAGTGGAGGAGCTGAGGAGGAAGCGAGTGCGCGGGGCGCGTGAGAGACGACGCTGGTCCGAGGAGGAGGCCAGTGGGGTGCGGAAGAGAAGAACCCAAATAAAGGATGAACGGAGACTTACATCACCTGACAGAGTCCTTTATTACACTGGAATCAGAAGTGGAACGAGATGTCGAAACATCTCAAGAAAAGGAAAATACCTGCACCATCTTCACAAGATGAAGAGGACCTTCCTCCGGCAGTGAGAGTCCCGACCATGGAAGGCGTGGGCGACACGTGGCAGTTCAGCTTGAATCGCTGCGGGCCGTTTTGCTGGAATTTGTCACCCTGGTGATCCGGCAACGATGCCGGATCGGCCACGCGGCGGGCCTGCAAGCGGTGAGCCTTCGAGTGGGGCTGAGCCGTCCGCCATTGGGGCCTGGCCCACGCTTCCCGCCCTCTCCGACACGCGGCAGGACGCTGCCATCTTGGGTGTGGTCGGGGACGAACGGCGGGAAGCCGCTATCTTGTCGCCGCCGCGGCGGGAAGCCGCCGCCATCTTGAACATCGCGGCGGAGAGGCGGCCGTGCGCTGCCATCTCGAAGGCGCCGCGTGGTGTGCATCCTGCTGCTAAGCTGCTGTTTTGCGGGGAGGAGCTGCAAGGAGAGGACGCTGACGCTGCTGCTGCCGGGGCGGGAGCACTTCCGTCCTGGCTCGTGTGCGAGACACCGGAGCAGTCGCGGGAGGACGCCGCGCTCACCGTCCGAGTTCTCCGAGGCGTCTCAAGCAACCCCGTGCCGTCCTCTGCTCGCTGCAGCCCCGGGCGAGTCGTGACAATATGCACCCGGCCCTAACACACACCTCACCCATTTAGCGTGTGCCGGGGGGCGATTGTTGTCATGTCTCGAGCATGCGGAGCGCGGTTCGGGCTGTGTGTGTGTTGAGGATGGACGCGCTATCTGCTTGTTTGCTCGGTGTCAAATAGGGTGTGCGTTGCGGCATGGAGATGTTATCTTGATGGCGAAGTTAATTATTAATTCAGTTGCGTCGTGTATCCCGCGCTGTTACCATCCCGTGGGTTGCCGTGTGCGACGTGGTTAATTGATTTTTTTTTGTTGTTGCTGCAAACTACGACAGAGTTAATGGTGTGTCTGCCTGCTGCTCTGCTTGCGATTGTGCATAAAGTACGCTTGTAATCGCGATATGCTGGCTGCATGTACTGTATAGACTGTTTTCTGTACGAATACGGAGTGCGGTGCATTGTTTTGACCATTGGGTTCGGGATTGTTATTAGTTGTATGTACTTGTTCGGAAATTGGTAAATTCGGGGGGGACCCAAAAATGTTGGTTGTATGGGTGTTCATGCACACGAGATTGCGTGTGTGTTCAAAGCAAATTGCGAGTGTTGAGAGATGGGGCCGTAAATTGCCGCCAAGTGGCGTCGCTCTTTCTGTTGATTGCATGCGGTCAGGGGTTGCATTGCGAGTTGGTGTGTATGAGCAATGTGTCTTGGTCAAATATGGGTAAAAATTCCCCCGATACGACTGCTGTGCGCAGCGAGCTGCAGCGGTGCGTCCTATTGTTGGGGGGGTTGTTAAAACGTGACGGGGGATGTGTGTTGTGACCCCCAGCGAAGGGCAGCTGGGGTGCACGCACGGGGAAAACTGGCGACATGGTCACACATTGGGCCGCCATTTCAGCGCGCGCGGGAAATCACGGGGATGCGCTCGGCGCAAGGGGGCCGCTATTTTGAGCGCGCAGGGAAAACCTCGGTGGGGCGCTTCGCGCGGGCTGCCACCATTTTGAGTATACACGTCGAGCCGCGGAGATGTGGTTATGGATATCATCCCTTGACTCTTGTGTTGCACTCAATCTTGTGTGCGTGCATTGCGTGTTGTGCGCAATTCTGGCGTGTTGGCGCCCATCGGGGTAACAGGAGCGTAGTGGCACGTGGCTGACTAAGGGGGGCGTGTCATTGCACCAGCATTTTGGGACGGAGATGCTGGCTGGGTTCTATTCTGGGGCAAATATATCATCAGTATATGCCTGCCATTGTTGAGTGGGTGATGCACTAGTTGTGGTCACATCGGCCTATGGCCGATGGCTGACCTGACAGCCCGGAGACGAGACACTCCATGGTATGTCTCAAACTAATGGGCCGTGTGCTCATATGGCTCACGGAATTCAGGAGTAGAGGTTCCGTTACGTGGCAGCGAACGTGGAGGCCTGACTACCATGGGGCGGGGATTCCCCTTGTGGGTCCTCCAGCGGGAAGGGCCGCGGACGTGTTCCGCTCTGGGTTATGACATTTTTGAATGTGTAAGGGAACATTTTCCCGTGGGGAGGTCAATGGGGTCTGGCCTTGCCACGGGATGATCCTTCCCTTGTCTGTAAAGTGTCAGACTATAAGATGCTGGGGTGTGTCTATTGCTGATGGGATAGTACAGGATGGAGCGTGGCTGAGTTGTTGCGATGTGCCAGTGTCTCGTCCCCGAAATTGCACTGGCTGAGGGTATGGCCAGTGGACGTTGCTGTGGTTAGACGACCACGGTGTGGGCGAAGGCAAGTTAATGTTGCCGCTGGGGAGCGTGGCTCTCTCCACGCGTGGGTGTGCGGCTGGAGGCTGTGTTGAGAGTGACAGTGGGTGGATGCTGTGTACGTGAGATGTCTGTGCTGGTCTTCAAGGGAGGACTGCTGATGGGCAAGAGCTGGAAAATTTTTGTTGTCACGTGTAAATAATGTTTTTTTTAGTTAAAATGTAAATACTGGGGCATTTGGGTAATTATTGGGGTTTTCCCTATGCGGGGCGGATTTAGATCATCTCCACTACCCTGGGGCCGGGTGGCTGTTGTGTACGAGATGCGGATGTGCGTTTTGTTGTGCTGTGCCTCAGGGGGTTGGATTCTCCTCGTCACAGATCTTCGGCGCCTGCCACACTGGGTGTTACCAGTTGTGCTAACCGGATGTGAACTGGAAGGGGGAGTGGAGTGCCCGTTCATCACTCCTGCTCTACCAGTTGCTCTCTGACGTTGGACTTGAGCCAGGCGGATGGAACAGTAACACGGACACGCTCTAAGACACCGCATTCCTGGTTTATGCGCGTTGGCCGTTCTTGCGTGTCGGTTACCGTTGTTGTGTGTTGCTTTCCATTCCTTCATTCTTTCTTGCTTGTTGCGCGGAGGATGGGCCGGTGTTCCGTACCGGATCCTGATCCCTTCCCTTTCGTTAATTGTGTTTGTTGTTGTTGTACTCTCCATTGCGTCTGGGGTGATTCCTGATGGTGATACCGTCGCTCGCATTATTTTATCCTATTGCAGCCGGGACGGCTGGATTTTTCATCAGGGGGGGGGGGGGCATGTAATGCGAGCGTGAATGAGGTTGCTGCTGGACTCTAGCCCAATCACACGACCCGGGGTATTGGAGGTGGAGCCAGCAGGGCAGTATGAGAAGAGCGGATCTGACGATCTAGAAGGGAGGAGTCAGGGTCACGTGAGAGAGGGGTTATAGAGGGGAGCCCGGAAGAGATCGAGGCCAGTCGATGGAGTGAAGAGGCGGGACCACGTTGGGTGGCCGCCGCGCCATCAGCCACGTGGCTGATGGGGGCTTGGCACACCGTCGGCCAGGGTGTGCGGAGCGAGAGAAGAGTGTCCAGGGCACACGGGGCTAGCGGGGTGGCTAGCGTAGTGTGCGGGGCACACTGGGCCAGCGGGGTGGCCAGCAGAGTGTGCGGGGCACACGGGGCTAGCGGGGTGGCTAGCAGAGTGTGTGGAGCACGCGAGAGGAGCATGCGTGGCATGGGAGAGGAGACGCTGGTCCCTTGCCAGGACCAGCGGGGTGGAAGGACGAGTGGAGGAGCTGAGGAGGAAGCGAGTGCGCGGGGCGCATGAGAGACGACGCTGGTCCGAGGAGGAGGCCAGTGGGGTGCGGAAGAGAAGAACCCAAATAAAGGACGAACGGAGACTTACATCGCCTGACAGAGTCCTTTATTACATCTGTATGGATGAAGAGATGGGATCATGAAACCACTTGCTATACTGGCACCTGGCCACTCTAACATCTGATTTGTTTCAGTAAGATGGTGTACAACAATCTATGTATGATCCACCAACTCTGCCACCAGAGTATTGGATAAGAGGTACGTACCACGTCATCTGATCAATATAGTTAACAGTCGTTGAAGTGGAAAGTTGTATGGAGATAAGGGAATGTGGAATTTCCACCACTGATTGAGTTTCTCAGTGGAGATGAGAACCTCATTTTTACACGTCCAGATTATTGAGGCACATTAAACGTTGTGTGTTTAATCCCACAATGTGTTTAGAGCCAATGGAAGTCCACGTGAATGAATGGAGTTGTCCTCCATCACAAACCGTACTCAGGGTGGAGTCACGTGGTCACAGAGTCCGGCACAGACGTGGTACCTGCACGTCCCTGCGAGTGGCCTCCATCTGCCTTACGGACTCCTCCACCTCCCTCCTCTTCTCCTCCACCGCCCGCGTCTCCTCTCCCACTTGTTTCTGTGAGAGACGTCACCAGAGGAGACTCCACTCACTCTCCGATCGTCCCCTCTCACCCTCACTCCACACAGAACCCTCCACAGTGATGGGGGCAGGCGCCCAGGTGCAGCGATGGAAGCAGGGGGAGCAAGCGCTGCAGGGAACTTATTTCACGAGGAGCTCAAGCGTGCGCAGGGCTTCCTAAGTAGTGGGTAGGGCTGCCTGAGCAGTGAGTGGAGCTACCTGAGCAGTGGGCGGAGCTACCTGAGCAGTGGGCGGAGCTACCTGAGTAGTGGGTAGAGCTCCCTGAGCAGTGGGCAGAACTACCTGAGTAGTGGGTGGGGCTACCTGACAGTGGGCAGGGCTACAGGAGAAATGGTCCGGGCTACCCGAGTAATGAGAGGGAGTTACCCGAGTGTTGGGCGGGGCTACCGGAGTGGACGGCGGGGCTAGCTGAGGAGTTGGTGGACAGGGCACCGCATTGGCGAGATGTTATCTGACTTGCCTGCAATACAGGAGGACGTGGCTTCAAACCCGTGCCTAATGCCTGTTAATGCAGTTTGCATGTCTCTCTCCATGGTCGCATGCATCTTTCTCTGCGTCCTCCAGTTTTTCTGTCCAAGCTTTGGAAAGTGTGCTTAGAGCATTTGGCTGCTAAACATTTAGACCTGATAAGCCACTTCGTTGCACTGTCATTTGTGGCCAGGATTGCCTGTGAAAAAGAGCTACATAGCTCAGTGAGCTTCACTTGGTGAAATAAAAAATAGTTTTAGTTTATTTTTACAATACACAAGGAACCGCTGCTATGTGACTGTTGAGCGTCAGAGAAATTCGGTAGAGAGAATATTAATGAAAATATAAATGAAGTCACGAATAACTTGGTCCGTCAAAATCAAGCGACATTTATGGAATGCCAAGTCCAGTGACCCGGTATCTGCTGTAGGGTGCGGCGCTAAACTAGGACAGACCGGCACGAGTCTACCAAGCGGTGAGCACTGCGGCTCATGTAGTCCCAGTCGTTTTACATTTCGTTTACATTTGTAATAAAAGACTCCGTCAGGCACTGCTGGTCTCCGCTTGTCTTTTATTCAGGTTCTTCTCCGCACCCCACTGGTCTCCTCCACGGACCAGCGTTGTCTCTCGTGTGCCCTGCGCACATGCTTCTTCCTCAGCTCCTCCACTCGTCCTCACACCCCGCTGGACCTGACAAGGGACCAGCGTCTCCTCTCGCGTGCCACGCACGCTCCTCTCACATACCCCGCACGCTCCTCTCATGTGCCACGCACGCTCCTCTCGTGTGTCACGCACGCTCCTCTCATGTGCCCCACACGCTCCTCTCGCGTGCCCCGCACGCTCCTCTGTCAGTTCCTTCTCGCGCGTGCCCTGCACGCGCTCTCCCGTTAGTCGCTCCGCTCCTCCCCGCTCCACACAACGCTGGCCGACGGTGTGCCGAAGCCCCATCAGCCACGTGGCTGATGGCATGGCGGCCACCCAACATGGTCCCGCTTCTTCACTCCATCAACTGGCCCCGATCTCTTCTGGGCTCCCCCTCTATATCATCTCTCCCACGTGACCCTGACTCCTCCCTTCCGGATTGTCAGATCCGGCCTTCCCATACTGCCCTGCTGGCTCGACCTCCATTCACCTCGCTTCCCATTGGAGCCGTGGTGAACGGCGGCCCCTCTCACACGCCCCCCATACTGGGCTCCGCCCCCAATACCCCGGGTCGTGTGATTGGGCCAGAGTCCAGCAGGAACCCCATTTATGCTCGCATTACACATTTGGAGAATGCTCCTCTATTCCACAAACCACTTTTTTGTATACAAACCACAGTCTATGTACCCACGTCATTTAGAGAAAACATTGTATGCATTATAGTCCTTCAGTTTTATAAAATATACTAAGAGCACATTTATAAATTTGTCAGATAACAGGATTGATAATCTTCTTTGTTCTTTCGGTATAGTCACGTAGAATGAAATAATAAAATAATAAAAATAAAACAATCAAATAATTCTCACGACGTTTCGGCCACAACGCAAGTAGCCGTCCTCAGGTGAAGAAACAGGTCTGTCGAGAAGACAGCGTCTGAATGACACGCCCCAGGCTTGTAGTGTCTATTTAAGCTAGGTTGGAGCGGGAAGGTGCGCCTTAACAAAATAATTTGCATAACAATAAGAATTTAGCATATTTATGGGAAATGCAGATATGGGATTAGTACTAATTGTGAAGTGCGTAGGCGGTGGGAAGGGGGTTTAAAGTCATTATGCTCGTGCATCATGCAGGATTAGCAGAATCAAAGGGTGGGGGTAGGAGTAGCATTAATGAAGTGAAGGAATGTTAATAGTATGTAGCTGCAGTAACTCAACCACCACGTAAACAACTAAAGTATAAACTACATAGTATCATCAGTATACTAAATATAATATCCAATAAGCTGATCTACTAACAGTAAGTAATACATTGTAATTCTATGTCGCAAAATTATAATATGCTTTCAGCTAAACTTTATTTTCTTACATCACATGGGTCTACCCCCTGCTATATACTGCCATAGACAAAACCAATATTAAATTACATGCTGTATTACTATACACCACCCTATATACCACACTGCTATATATTCACTATAAAATTACGATACTATATATTACCTTATACATTATATTAAACATTACACTTTGATACTATTTATTATTATTATTATATAATATGCTATGACAACCTCAGCATACTTTATATTAAATCAAGGTTGTTAAAATTTGAAGAAACAATGGGAAGCTGAAAGAGGAATGATATAATATTTACTTGGATATTATTGTTCATTTTGCACTGGGACATGATGACTTCACACAGGAGAGGTTCCCGGTCACACAGGCAAACCATCTCACCTCCCGTGTCTTGTGCTCATCCTCCAGCGTAGCCACATCGTGTGGCTACGTTGTGCAGACCAAGCTCTCGTCCTGTCGACAGTAAAACTTTATCCTCTTTCTATGTGGCTTGCATTTGCGGTCCTCGGGATTCGTACCTGGATCCACCAGAATGTGGCTCCTTAACTTCGGGTTCTCTTGATGAGGCTTTAAATGAGTCACACAGTAGGACATATCACACCTGAGGCAGGTCTTCGAGGCAGCAGTCGTGCCATCGTTGCAGAAGTCACACAATACCACGGTGGCCATTTCATCTGCGGCACTGCGCTGCTCCACCAGGCTGGCGAGCGTGAAGTCTTTGTTCAACTTGGGCCTCTGAGGGAAAGTCACTCGGCACTGTGGGCAGGAGAAAGACTCGGCCGCATCCCAGGCGCCCTCCACGCACTTGAGGCAGAACGAGTGGCCGCAGCTGAGCGTGCAGGGGCAGCGGAACGCGTCCAGACAGATGGGGCAGGTCAACTCCCCTGGAGCCTCGCTACCACTGGGAGCCGCACTCGCCATGGCCCTGTGGCTCCACTCAGAGATAGGCGCTGGCTGTTGTTCAGTTCGTCGCTGGCTGTAGCTCAGGCAATCGCAGGCTGTCACTCAGGCAGTCTCTTGTTGTTGTTCAGGCAGTCTCTGGCTGTAGCTCAGGCAGGCTGGCTGTAGCACAGACAGTCAATGGCTGTAGCTCCGGCAGTATCTAGCGATAGCTCACGCAGTCTCTGGCTGTAGCTCAGGCAGTCTCTGGCGACATCTGAGACATTAAACTAGGAACAAGCCACGTAAATGTGAGGCAGGTTAAAGTACAAACTCTTTTAGTTTGATTTGCATATCATGAGGCGCGCCCTGGAATGTGTTGACTTTTGTCCAGGCAGAGACGTCTCGGTGCCAGAAGTATCAAAGGCTTTTGACGAGGCAATGAATAGTACACAGAAATAGTGGCTTTTATGCAGGTTACTGAAGAAAAAATAATTATCCATCATAGCTGTGGTGGCACAGGAATCCTCATGGAAACCAGACTCTTTATTGCGCGGGAGATTGTGAGTTTCAGGTCGCCGTCTATTTTTTTTATATTGTTGTAATTGTGAAAGAATAAAAATTTGGTCTATAATTATTCTGACAATGTCCGCCGTAACAAATCTGCCCACATCCAGTTCAGCAGTAACTGTGCAGTGTGCAACGATCACATTCTAAAGGTGTTTGTAAATCTTACCTTATCGAATGCAGTCACATATTTTTAATCTAGCATCTAACTGCTTATCTCTGAAGTACAATTAAAAATTTCCCCACGATCAAAAGTTTGCACTTCATCGGTGCCGAGAAACCTATTTGTTCATAAAAATGCAACTGCCAGTTTATAAAAACGTTATAATCACATCCGACTTTTTCACATAGCCACCAATGATTCAGTCCCCAGCGAGTCGGATATGCGACGGTGGACTGTAAAAATAAAAAAATGCGAATTGTCACAACTGTTCCAAACTTTTAGCACAGAGGTAATTCCTCAAATCCATACCCATACCACACGACTATTCTGTAGCCTTAAACGTGATCAAATAACCCCCACGACCCGCACAGCGTGCGGCGGCCCTCATCAAACAGTGGACTGACAAATTGACTGTACATGGAGAGCGTATCGCGTTGTGGTTAGGATACGCGATCAATAATTTACGTACGTATGTTGAACTTGTTTCACACCGTGCGTAGCCAACTGTTAAAATCGATACAAACTGTGCTCTGTGAAAAATACAACTTGGCGTTAGTTAAGTACGTCTTACACCCAAGCAATCATTTGCGTGCAACTTGGCAACTCGGGTGTATGCAATTGAATCGCTTCTACGTGGACGTCTCTGCAACAGGTTGCTCACAGTGTAACGAGACTACTTTCAAGCATCGATCTCCCTAGCGAATCATAGCAACATATCGCATCATCACGCGCTGCATAGTTCCCAATTGTGATAAAGTTGAAATCCAGATGCAGGGGGGGAGTCGTGGTAACCAGAAAAGGGGGCAGACATTTTAGATCGGGGGGTAGGCAAGAAATGTGGGAGGGGAGCAGCGCCGATCATAAAAAGCGGAGAGGAAGCCACGAGGTGCCGGCAATGATGCGACCCAGTGGGGAACCGCTGGCAGTCAGGCTGCTGTGAGGATGCCCAATGAGGGGTGGGAGCAGGCAGGAGACGTGGTTAGGAAGCGGCGTCTACAACAACAAAAACGTCGCCAAAATAAGAACTAAAATAAATTATAGTGGTGGACGGGGAGAAGAAGAAGCAGAAGGGGAAGAAAGAAGGAGAGCGAGGTAGGGGAGGTAAGGTATGAAAGAGGGAAATTAGGATCGAGCAGATGGCTGCTGCTGCCAGCTTGTTCTGACTTGGTGGAGAATCTTGGTTTTGGTGATGTTCAGAGGAGAAAAAGGTGGTCGTGTGTGATGTATGTGTAAGAGCATGGATCAAGCTGTGATATTTTGAAGAACAGTATTTTTACGTTGAAGCGTGGATCAAGCTGATATTTTCAATACCTGTATTTGTGTGTTCAAGCATAGATCAAGCAGTGTTTGATCTTTGTGTAGTGCCTGAAATACGCGCCACACGCGGGAATGGGTGTACGCGCGCGCAGAGTACAGTGGGAATCAAACGAGGTCAAGGCTGTTGTTGTGTTAGGCGTAAGGAGAAGGCCAGAGACAGGTAGGGAGCAATTAAGGACACAGGGCGCTGATTGGCTGGGAGTTGTTATTGTCCAAATGTGGTGCCACGCTTTCTGAGGACAGTAACAGGTGGTAAGGGGCGATTAAGGACACAGGGCGCTGATTGGCCGGGAAGTTGTTGTTGTCGCTAAATGGTGCCGTGTTGTCT
This sequence comes from Entosphenus tridentatus, assembly GCA_014621495.2. Lineage (NCBI taxonomy): Eukaryota > Metazoa > Chordata > Hyperoartia > Petromyzontiformes > Petromyzontidae > Entosphenus > Entosphenus tridentatus. The sequence goes on from JAAXLI020001572.1 coordinate 16,492, forward strand.
GGAAAACGGGGCAGGTGCCAGCGAGGTCTGAGGGCGAGTGGAGACTAATTGGCTCGGGGATAAAGAGAGGGGGTTTTGAAGGAGACGGGAGTTCGCGCCTGGGGAGAGAAGGATGTTGGAGCTGAAGCAGCGGAGCTATAAGCAGTGGAGAAGTGTAGGGTAGCAGTGGAGAGGTATAAGGTAGCAGTGGAGAAGTATAAGGTAGCAGTGGAGAAGTATAGGGTAGTAGCGGACAAGTATAAGGTAGCAATGGAGAAGCCAGCAGAAGCGGCTGGAGTGTGACGGCGAAACCAGCAGAAAGCGGCTGGAGTGTGGCGGAGAAGCCAATAGAGACACGGCTGAGTATGACGGAGAAGCCGATAAAGAGCGGCTGAATTGTGATGGAGAGAGTGGAGAGGAGAGTCGACAGAATGAGAGACGCGGAGCAAGCGAGGCCGGCTGAACGCAGCGGAGCGAGCGGAGAGCGCGATGGAGGAATGTTGATTGGTGTTAGCGGAAGGAATGTTGATCGGTATTAGCGGAATAAAGTGAGAAAGAAAAGCAAGAAGCTGTCGTGTCGAGTTCAGCACTACACATGCACGTCAGGAGAGGTGATGGTAGCAGCAGGCTGCAAGGCCAGGCAATTCTGCATCGTAAAAGGTGATAACTACGGCAGTGAAAAACAAAACGATTCTCAATGACATGAAAATAACAAAGTCAATCAATAGAAGGTAAAATTTAGAAACGAATTAAATTTTTTAAATATTTTAAAGATTGATTATAAGATAAGATATATCGGTAGCAGCAGCATAGCGCGCCAGCCAATTTCAACAGTTCAAGCAGCATGGTGATATTTGTAAACATATTTATTTACTAGAGTCCCGAGGCATGGCTAATGTGCAAAGTGAATTAAATATGTTTTTAAACCCGCTCCTGTGTCTGTGTTTCTCTCTCTCTGACTCCACAATATTTGACCATGTTATTCCCTCCTATGTAAAACTGTCATCACTACACTCCCGACCATCGCTTATTGGCAACTCCGGGTTCAGCAGACTTCGTGCAGACCCAGAATCATGCTCCCTGCAACAGTGCAGAAGATGGTTCTCTCCAGGCAAGGGGCAGGCTTCCACGTGGCGTCAGGCCGCATCTTCTGTGCGCTGAAAGAGGATAAAAAAGATCAAATGAATCCGATCAATTATGTTAATAGCGTCCTCACAGCAGCCTGGCTGCCAGCGGTTCCTCGCTGGGCCGCACCATCGCCGGCACCTCGTGGCTTCCTCTCCGCTCTTTACGATCGGCGCTGCTCCCCTCCCGCATCTCTTGCCTGCCCCCCACGCCCACCACACGTCCGCTTGGTGGCCCGGCTGCCGGCGGTCGCCTGCCGGGCCACGCCGGCGCCGTGCGAATTCCTCGCAATCCCACGTGGCCGAATGGGAGGTCGAGCTCCTGCCCCTGGGGGAGTCTTCACCATGTCAGCATTCCGGGCTCGAAGGTCTGAAGCTGCACCTTTTACCTCATCGTGGGCCCGGCCGGAACTGTGCTGCTGCACTGCACAGACGTTGTGGACGTCGTCTGTGGTGTGGTGGCCTTCTTCTCCATCCTGGCTCCAGCCCATGGCCACCCCACTTTGTCTTCGCAATACAACGATGCCTCATTGTTTTTTCAGCCATCCAAGCTTTCTGTCACCACGCCCCCACCCCCAGCTACGACCAGGCCTATCAAAACCCCTCCTTATCCATCCCTCTTTTTTACTGTCATCAAAAGTACACCACTACTTTACAATAACCCAATTCTTCATTTCATTCATCATGCTGTATACGATTTTCGAATTGCTGTAAAACACCTTCGTAAAGATGCTATATAAATCTCATACTGGTAGGAACCACCTGGTTCCACCAGCCCACAGGGGATTATTGTGTCCGTCTGTCCGTCGTGCATCCAAAAACGGGAGGGGTCGGGCTGGGTGGAGAGGGGAGGGTGGGGAGGGGCTGGGTGGGGAGGGTGGGGAGGGGCTGGGTGGGGAGGGTGGGGAGGGGCTGGGTGGGAGGGTGGGAAGGGGCTGTGTGGGGAGGGTGGGGCTGGTCACCCCGTGGTGCCCTTATAAACCTCAACGTTTAACCTACTCACGCCGGCTTGTGCCCGCCCTCACAGTCGGCCATATTTGCGGAATACACCACGCCGCCGTTGACCCTGGCCATTGACTGAGCAACCCAACGTTCCTACCAGCTCCCTCCGCAGGAATGTGTTTAAGATTAGATAAGAACCGTGATCGGACCAGTCAAACATCCCCCAACAATGTTGATGGAGAATCCCTTGAATATGTGGAGTATTTCCCTCTTGACAAAACTCCTTATCTTTTCAATCCTGCTGTATGTGAGTGTATGCCAGCATTATTGTTAAGTGCATTGATGAATCGTGAGTTCAGTTTGTCTCCTTTGAGCAGGAGATGTACTTTAAGTAAGAAGTGACAGATAGGTCCAGGTGCATTACCATCAGCTGTGTCCCTTCAATTCACCACACATCAGCGTTTCCTGCTTCTACCGTGGTATTGTATCCTCAAGGAAACGTGCTACTGATAATACATTTTTTTAGTGCTAAGGACAATGCTGATGATTATGGACAGGGATTGAATGATGCAATCTGGAAAATGACAACTGATTGTCTCATATTTTTTTCATCAAAGTCCACACCTTTAGAGATGAGTTGTGCAACCAAATCAATAGAAATTGTGCGACTTAGTAACTTGCAGCTGCTTTGTCAAAATCTGTGCGAGTAGTTGCACAACAAAAGACAAGTCTCAGTAACTAAATTGTCTGACCCCTATTCTGGTTACCACGACTCCTCACCTGCATTTGGATTGTAACTGTGTAATGGGTTCTGGAGACACTTGTAGAGGCAACTTCTTTATTACGATACCACACCTCAACAGTCCTGATACTCTGTTACAGCCTAGGGACACAGCCTACTCTGGCTACACTCTCGGGTCCTTCGGCTACAATTACCCTAGGGGAGGCTACCTGACCCGACCCAGCCAAGGTGCGGGTCTAGACTCTGGCTTCCTCGGAACTCGCCCTTACAAGGACGTAGAGCCAGGAGTCCCAGAGTCCCACCATTGGCCCGCACAGCGTCCCAGCGCTTAAAAGGACAAGCGGGGTGAGACGGTCCAGGGTCCTAAGCTGGTTGGTCTTGGGTCTTGAGCTGCGACTGGTCCCGGTCGGCTGGGGAGGTCCCCTTTTATGCCCTATTTCCCATCGAGGGAAGGCGTTGCGTGGGATCATAGATCCCCCGCAGCCCCCCCCCCCCCCTTGGCGGTACGGGGCACCCTTGCAGATGGACCTTGTCCACCACTGCTGGTAAGTGTGGCCCATCTACAGCACTACATTACCCCCCCACCTACGTAGCCTCTAGCCGCCCTGGCTGTCAATAATTAGAAAGTGTAAATTAACGAAAGGGGAGTAAAAGAATACGCAAGCCTCAACAGGAAAAGAAAAGAGAACAAGAAAGCAACCATAAATACCCTAACCAACCTGTACAACTTTACACTATATACAAGCGTCAATCAACAAAAAGGTGAAGCAATGACACGTGAACAATGACCCGCGGCACACCTAGCCCTCCTCAGGATCTGCAGCAATGCCCGACTCGCCAACGATATGGCTGAGACATCGCACAGATCCCTGCAGAAGATGGCACCCCCGCAGTATGAACTGCGCGAACCGCATCCCTGTGGTCTCCCACGCTCGCACAACCCAGCAGCCCTACCTTGAAGGCCAACCCGGACATCTCATGCCACTCGGCATCACACCCCGCCTTTCCGACGTGCACGTGTCGGCCGTATCGGGGGAACTTCAACCCAGTCTCTCTCCAATACTCGCATCGCAGCACACAGTTGTACCGACCGAGCTGAGGAGACCCATCGCGTAGATCCCTGCAGGAGATGACACCCTGCGATCTGAACTGCGTGAACCGCATCCCCGTGGTCTCCCGCGCTGGCACAACCCCACTCCTGACACCAAATGTAATGGGTTCCAGAGACACTTGTAGAAGTTACTTCTTTATTACAATTCAACACTCCAACGGTCCTGCTACTCTGTTACAGCCTAGGGACACAGCCTAGTCTGGCTACGCTCTCGGGTCCTCCGGCTACAGTAACCCTAGGGGAGGCTACCTGACCCGACCCAGCAAAGGTGCGGGTCTAGACTCTGGCTTCCTCGGAACTCGCCCTTACAAGGACATAGAGCCGGGAGTCCCACCACTGGCCCACACAGCGTCCCGGCCCTTACAAGGACAATGGGGTCCAGGGTCCTAAGCTGGCTAGTCTTGGGTCTGCGACTGGTCCCGATCGGCCGGGGAGCGGCCCTTTTATCCCCCTTGCCCATCGAGGGGTGGGGTTGCGTGGGATCTAAGATCCCACACAGCCCCCTGTTGGTGGCGCCAAGGGGCTCAGCTGTCTGGGTTGTCTGGGATACTGTGGCCCCGGCGCCGAGGGCTTAGCTGCCTAGGATCCTAGAGCCCCCAGTAGCCCCCCCCCCCTCGTGGGCTGGCACAGTGGCCCCTCCCCTGGGGGTCCGAGATACCTGCAGATGGGCCCTGTCCACCACTGCCGGTAAGTGTGCCCATCTACGGCACTACAATTGCAATAATGATTGTAGTGATGGTGATGATGGTAAGAAGGGTGATGTTGATAATGGTGGTGGTGGTGTGGGTGGTGATGATGATGATAGTGGTGGTGGTAGTGATGATGGTGATGAGGGAGATAGTGATGATGACGGTGATGATTGTGATAGTGGTGGTGATGGTGGTGATGATAGTGATGGTGATGGACGTGATAATGGCGATGATTATGGTGTTTTTTGTGGTGTTGGTGATGGTGATTCATGATGGTAATGGTCGTGGTCGTAGTGATGATGGGGATAATGATGTTGGTGATTATATTGATGATAGAGTGGTGGTGATGATAGTAATGAAAATGGAGTAATGGTAATGATGCTGATGATTATGATGGTGGTAATGATGGTGATAATGGAGGTGGTGATGACTGGTGATTACAATGATGGTTGTGTTGATGGGGATGATGGTGGTGATGATAATGATGGGGTGAAAATGGTGAATCGGAGGGATGAGGAGGCGTGGTGACGCGAGCACGCCCTGCAGGTAATTGAGCGGCCACACGGGTTCTGGGGTTGCGCTGATTCCCCACTCAGATTTCATTCAAATCCCTCAAACTTCCGCACCGGAAATTTGTACTGCACCGGCGACATCGCTCACGCACACCAAACTGAACCTCACCCTCCCCCCTCACCTCCCCCTCCATGCTCACCTCACCCTTCCCTTCACCCCACCCTCCCCTAACACTCAGCTTACCTCACCCTCCATTCCACGTTCCCATCCCTCCTAAGCCCTCTCCATAGCCTCCCCTCTCCTCCCCAACCTCTACCCCACCTTTCCCATCCTCTCCTCACCGTCACCCTCCACGCTCACCCGTTACCTTCCCTAACCTTCCCCTCCATTCTCCCCTCACCCTCACCTTACCTCACCCTCCATTCCACCTTTGCCTCATCCTCACTTCACTCTCTCCTTACTATTCCCCCTTTCCTCCGTTTCTTGGGTTTATGTCTCGGTTTATTGGGTTTCTGTCTCTCTTCATCCTCAGGATGCACGACTCGGATCCATGATCTCCAATCGATCATTTGAATAATAATTTACAAACATCCCAGGGTAGAGAGGCTGCGAGAATCTCTGCCGAACCTCGTGGATCACCTCCATGGAGTCGGCGCGGTAAAACGACAGGAGCCCCCCCTCCCAGTGCAGGTGAATCCCGATTCTGCGGGGGGAGGGGGCCCCCCTCACCGACAGTGAGGTCTTCACTCCACCATGAAACACTGAGAACCTGTTATACCATTTCTCTAAACACCAGGACGCGTCGCTCCCTCCCAGCAGCTGTGCAGCATCACCACTCCCTTTCCGTGCGATCGTCCCGTACGCGACTCCAACCCGCCACCACCGCGCGTCCCCCACGTCCACCTCCCAGTAGTGCTGGCCCGTCGAGAAGCTCTCACAGCACAGGGCTTGTGAAAAGCGATCAAACCGGTGTGGGTGATCGGGGCGACCCTGGGAGGCATGGACGGCTGTCATCGTCCTGAGATCCGAGGAGATCTGGAGTTTGTTTTGAGCTGAGTTTGTGTCCAGAGTTGGTGAGCATCCGTCTGTGACAACAGCGATCACATCACTACAGAACACCTTCACCATTATCCACCATCACTACCATCAACATTACCATCACCAACTATCATCTTCACCATCAACAATAACATCACAAACATCACCATCACCAACAATCCTCGCCATCAATATCATCAATGACAACAACACTGAATATCAACATCACTACCGCAATAAGCAACATCACAACCATCATCACCACTACTAGCGCCATCCACCTTCACTACCACCCCCCCGACCATCGCCACTATTTCCATCACCACTATCACCACCATCTTCATCTACCAACATCACCAACACGATCAGCATCATAACCATCACAACGGCCATCAAAACCATCATCACCACCATCACTACCATGACCATCTTAACCAATATCATCATCATTACTACCATCAGCGCCATTATCAAAACAATCACATCCATCACCACCTATATTATCACCAATGTCACCATCACTGCCATCACCACGACCAACACCATCACCAATCCCATCACCATCCCCATCACTCACATCACTAACATCAGCATCATTACCACCATCCTCATCTCGACCACTATCACCATCATTATGACCACTACCAGCGTCAGAAACTCATTTGGGGATGAAACTGCCTAGCAGAGGCCCAGGACTGAATCAGATATCACATGCCACTGATGTTAGCCATGGCGGGTAATCAAACCCAGGTAACTTGGTTCGTAGTGCAGTGTGCTAACCACTATGCCACCACTCCCCCATGCACAAATGCACAGACACATTCACAGCAACACACTCCATCTCAACATCACAATTACTCCTGACTCGTAATGCTGATTATTTACCCAAAACCACCACACTGAGTCTCATGGCTCTGTTCATTAGGGTCCTGGAATGAGATGTGAACAAAGACTAAGATCCCCTGTGTAGCCTTCACAGACGATTGGGACAAGTGCTGTCCGTGTGTGTCTATGAAGGTTGGCATGGCACACGAGGTGGGTGGCCAGTACCATGCCCAACCACCTTTGTCTCCCTAAGTGGCGATTTAGTTTACACACCACATCAGGTTTCAGGATGTAAACAAATACATCCCCCGTGTTGCCTTTACAGACTGTTGGGGCAAATCAGCACCCTTGAAGGCTGGCACGGCAAACGAGGGGGTGGGTGGCCTGCTCTACGCCTGGTCGCCGTTGTCTCCCTAGTAGTGATGTTTATAAAACACACACGGGGATAATTTTTTTGTCAAGACCGCCCAATCACCCATCATTCACACTGAAGAACTCACACAGGAGTTTGGCTGTAGTTGTCCCCAGGACTTTAAGTGAGGCAAAGTCCTCTTGGCTGGGAGCTGAGGGTGGATCTGCTGTAACCCTCCCTGTCCTGTGAAAGCAGAACAGACATAGCTATTGTCTCACGCAGAGCATCGTTATTCACAGGATCATCACAGCTCCATCTCACAGGCACTCATCAAACAAAGCATCATCACTCATCTCACAATTACAGTATCACCACACAGAATTAATATTAACACACACAGTATAACCACGCACGGTATCAACACACAGCTTCACCACACATAGCATAATCACACAGCATTACCACACAGCATTACCACATACAGCATCATCACACAGCACACAGCATCATCACAAAGCATCTTCACACAGCTTCACCAGATACAACCTCATAACACAGCATCACCACACACAGCCTCATCACCACACAGCATCACCACACAGCATCACCACACAGCATCACCACACAGCATCACCACACAGCATCACCACACACAGCTTCATCACACAGTATCACCACACACAGCTTCACCAGACAGCATCACCACACACAGCATCACAACACACAGCATCCCCACACACAGCCAATGTCTCACTGCCCGCACCCCACACTCAGTCCCATGTTGTCGTGTGTCGAGTCGTGAGTGAAAGTCGTCTTTTACCTGCACGTCTCCTTCAGGTGGCCCTGTGGGAGAGAGAGAGAGATGCGTTACTGTGACTCTACCTCCATTCCCTTTTGATGAGTGGAGTTCCCACTGCAACACCGTGGGTGGAATATAAACCCCAAAGTCTTGGCTTATGACCCTATGATCACCAATATTTCAGAGTGAGACCGGTTGATGGTCAACTATAAACTACTATTTTTATTTTTCCACGTAAGGCCCACTGAGTGATAGAGCTCTTTTTCAGAAGCGACCTGGCAACAAATGATAGCTCAATAAAGTAGTTCATAACGTGTGGAATTTATAGCAGCCCAATACTCTAAACGCACGTTTCCAAATGTGGAGTGAAAAACTGGAGGACCCGGATAAAAATCGATGCGACCATGGAAAGAGACATGAAAACTCCAAATGTAAAAGGACGTCAGGGTTGGGATCAAATCCCCGACCTTCGGTATACCAGGCGAGGTAGTTAACATCTCGCCACCCCTATTAGGACCAACACTGATTTGCAGGGCAACTATTTCAGAGTGAGACCAGTTGATATTGATCAGTGTTGAGATTAATTTCTGTTGTCAATGCACACGTGGCAGGTCTTACAGAAGTGGTGGTGAATACACAATAATGTCATTAATACGCGTATGAAACCTCGTATTTAATTTAGCTTCCATCGACTCGTGAGCAGGCACTGGTTGATTGTTTCATCGCGGCATCATGAGATGTGGCAAAGGCTTGTGGAGGCCTTCATCCATCAGTGGATAGATCACGGCTGATGATAATCATGATTACCGTGTACATAGTTATTGCTGTTGTTGTAGGGTTTATTTCAAAAGTGCAATTTCAATAACATTTAGTTGATATCACAATGAAGCACATTTAATGGGAATCTGTTAAAGAATAGGAGAGAGAATTCATTTAACTGAGAAAATATGAGCTGGGCTTCCAAATGGCAGTCACTGGAGCTGTGATGCGAATCCATGAGTGGAGCTGTGTTCTCAAGCCCAGTGGATGCGAGCTCTCATTCAAGAGCCTCCCTCTGCTGCTGCTGCAGGTGAGAGGGCTCTGTGCCAATAGCGACACTGGAGACTCATCGCTCACCTGCAGAAACGCGAGCGAGTCCCTCTCCTGCGCTAGGGCCTGCAGGCGAGTGCCTGCTGCCTGGAGCTCGCTGATCTCACGCTGGTAACGAGCGATCTTCTTCTCGATCTGGGACAGCAGCTCGCGCCCTGTCTGCTCCACTTGCTCTAAAGCCGCCTTCTCCTCTGCATCCAACGCTGCTCTTGCGCGGGTGAATCTGACCGAGATTGAGGCCTTGTCATCTGTCATGGATCCCTGAAAAAAGAAAGAAATGTCACTTCTGTTCATTAAATGTCTGGTCCTTTGCGAAATAACATTCAGGTCGGTGTCACCCGAGTGGAACTCCAATGTGTCCAGACAGTGATACGAGTCTGTAGCTCTGAGGCCTCCTCCTTCCTCTGCCTCTGATAATACCACTGTGCATTTTCACTTCAACACGATTCGCCATAACTGTCGGGGGCTGTGAGGCAATGAAATAATCAAATACCATCATGAGTACATTTAGCGTCTGTGCCATTCCCATTTTTCAAGGCTATCAGGACAATGCTTTGTTTATCTTCACGTGAGGCGAAGGAAAATCTGTAATTTGCCTACAACAAGTAGAGCCCTAATGAAATGGGAAGTTAGGCCAATTCCCCTTCAAATTAATGTTTTGAATGTAAAAGAAAACGACATATGTATGGATGAAGAGAACGCTGAAAATGGGCTGTGTACTTCACTGCAGTAGCAGACATGCCCACCAGGGGCAGTAACTTGGACCGGCATGAGGGTCGCTACATTCCCCAGCCCCAAAGCAGGGGGGGGGGGGGGCTGCGGGGTGTTCTAGGATCCCCCAAGACCCCCTTGGCTGGGTCGGGTCAGTGTAGCCTCCGCTAGGTCACTCTTAGCCGGAGGACTCAGAGCCCGTAGCCCCAGTGATAGGACACGGGAGCCCGGAGGCCGTACCTCCCCAGGCAGTAGGGTAAGGGGCTGCTGCCCCTTTGTGTGAGACTGCTATTGTTACCGTTGTTGTAATAAATGCGTTGCCTCTATAAGTCGCTTCCACTCTCCGTGAATCTACTACACTTGCACCTGGCCACTCTAATGCCCGATTGGTTTCAATAACATGGCATACAAAAGTCTTTGTGTGATCCACAAACTCTGCCACCAGAGTATTGGATAATAGGTATGTAGCACCTCATCTGATCAATATAGATAACAGACGTTGAAGTGGTAAGTTGTATGGAGATATCTGAATGTGGAATTTCCACCAATGATTGACTTTCTCAGTGGAGATGAGAACCACCTATTTGCTCGTCCTGATTATTGAGGTGCATTGACCGTTGTGTCTTGAGTCCCACGATGTGTTCGGAGCCAATGGAAGTCCACGTGAAGGATTGGAGTTATCCTCCATCACAAACCCTACTCAAGGTGGAGTTACAGGGTCACAGAGTCCGGTCCACATGCGGTACCTGCACGTCCCTGCGAGCGGCCTCCATCTGCCTCACGGACTCTTCCGCCCCCCTCCTCTTCTCCTCCACCGCCCGCGTCTCCTCTCCCACTTGTTTCTGTGAGAGACGTCACCAGGGGAGACTCCACTCACTCTCTGAGCGTCCCCTCTCACCCCCGCTCCACGCGAACCCCTCCACAGTGACGGGGGCAGTAGCTCCCATGAAGCGATGGAGGCTGGGGGAGCAAGCGCAGCAGGGAACTGATTTTTCGAGGAGCTCAAACGTGCGCAGGGCTACCTGCGTATTGGGCGGAGCTACCTGAGCAGTGGGGGGTGGGGGGCTTCCTAAGTTGTTGGTGGAGCTGCCTCAGCAGTGGGCAGAGCTACCTG
>JAAXLI020001573.1:0-22611 GCA_014621495.2 Entosphenus tridentatus
GGATCTTAACTGATTGTGTTCACGTTTACGGTGACTTTCAGACCGCGTTCCACTCACTGGCATTGTATTCTCCGCAGGGAATGGATTCTTTGCTCCGCTGCAAGTTTCCTCCCACTACTCTCCCATTGACATATTTTGTTGCTTCCTCTTAGTATCTTTCACACGACGGTCAATGGTACAGTGTATAATAACAAATAGTATAACATTTATATACTTAATACAATGTACAAAGTAATATATAGTATCGTAATTGTATAGTGAATATACACCAGTGTGATATACATTAGGGTCGGTAGAATAATACATAGTGTAATATTACAATGTATAAGGTATAGGGTGGTTTATAGCAATACAGTATATAATTTAATGTTGGGTTTGTCTATGGCAGTATATAGTACGGTGTAGACTCATGTGATGTAAGAGAATAAAGTTTAGATGGAAGCATATTATATATATTTTTATGACGTAGAATTGTAATGTATTACTTACTGTTAATAACTCAGCTTATTGTAGAGTATATTTAGTATACTGATGATACTATGTAGTTTATACTTTAGTTGTTTACTTGGTGGTTTTAGTTACTGCAGCTACATACTATTAACACTCCTTCCCTTTATTAATGCTACCCCTATCCCCTTTCTTAGATGCTACTAATCCTGCATAATGCACGAGCATAAGTAGTACTATTCACATACCTGCATTTCCCATATCCCCTCCCTTTGATGATGCTAATCCTGCATAATGCACGGGCATAAGTAGTACTAATCACATACCTGCATTTCCCATATCCCCTCCCTTTGATGCTGCTAATCCTGCATAATGCATGGGCATAAGTAGTACTAATCACATACCTGCATTTCCCATAAATATGCTAAATTTCTCTTGATATGCAAATTATTTTGTCAAGGCGCCCTTTCCCCCCCTTCCAAGCCAGCTTATATATATATGCTCCAAGCACGTGCGCTGTTTCATTCAGACGCTGTCGCCTGGACAGACCTGGTTTTCACCTGAGGACGGCTGCTTGCGTTGTGGCCGAAACGTCGTGAGAATTATTTTATTATGTTTTATTTTTATTATTTTATTACTTCCCTTAGAAGTAAATGTTTTGCCCTGGTCGGTCAGGAGGCATTCAGGGGCCCCCTTGTCCAAATATACCCATGTAAGAAAGCATTTATGATCGTCATGGCCGCCTGGTCTGGCAGGGGCCAAGCCATCGGCCAATGCATGAGGTATTCCACTCCGACCAACAAGTAACGGTTACCCCGAGGGGTTTTGGGAAACGGCCCGAGCACATCGAGCGCAACTTACACACGAGACACACAGATGGACTTCAACGCAGGGTGGTCCACTTTCTCTGGGGGTTTATGGCGAGCACACTTGGTACGCCCTTTCTAAATTTTATAAACATCGTTTGCCATTTCAAGCCAGACAAAATCAGTTTGGATGGCTAATAGCGTTTTCTGGGCTTCCAGATGCATCAAACGGGTATGCACGGCCCATACAATTCTACCACATAAACCAGTCGGCACAATGATGTTATAACGGTGCGACTCCCCATCCCACCGCATGAGCAGGCCCCCCTTAATAACCATCGGGGACTCCCATCCATCGCCGACTCTCCCTGCTCTCCCATTGCCCCACGCGGCGCCTCAATTTGAGCAGGGAGGGGTCTTCCATTTGGAATCGACCCCACTCCGCGTGGGTGAGGCCAATAGTTTTATCGCATCCTTCCATTGTGGTAGGAAGGGAAACGTCCACTGACGCCACAACAGTGGGGGTCGAACCCCCGTCAGGGGGCTTACACCGGCCAGATCCAGTAAGGCATGCACAGTGCTCGCTCGATGGCAGTTGCGACAAAGCGTCGGCGTTAACGTGGCGAGTTTCCTTTCTGTACACAACACTAAAGGAGTAGTCCCTCCAACCACCTGGAGAGCTGGCCTTATGGCTGCTCAACCCGCAACGCATACTGCAGAGCAGCATGGTCCGAGCGCACCTCAAACCGCCGACCGTACAGGTACGGACGGTACTGCTGGATGAAATGGACGATGGCCAGGAGTTCTCGGCATGTTACACAGTAGCATTTCTCGGTTGGAGACAGTACCCGACTCCCGTAGGCAACCACACACTCCACGTCTTTTACCACTTGAGACATCACAGCACCAATCCCAGTGTTGTTCGCATCTGTGTCGAGGATGAAGGGTAGAGAAAAATCTGGGTAGTTGAGGGGAGGGGCGTTCACCAGGCCGTCACACAATGTGACGAACACGGCCTCCTGCTCCTTCCCCGATCGAAATGTTTGACCTTTGGAGGTAAGAGCATGGAGTGTCTTTGCAACGGTGGCGACACTCGGCACAAAGTGACAAAAATAGGAATCGAACCCAATGAAACTTCGCACGTCGCCCACCGACTTAGGCATCGGCCAGGTGCGAATGCAAGCAGTCTTTTCTGGGTCCGTTGCTATCCCTGACTCACTGACAATGTGGCCGAGGTATCGCACTGATCGTTGCAAGAAATTACATTTTTGTGGCTTGAATCTGAGGTTTACCGCCCGCATTTTCAGGAAAACGGCACGCAATCTGTCTTAAGTGTTAATCAAAAGTATGCCCGAAGACAATGACGTCATCAAGGTATATTAGGCAAGCGTCCCATTGGAGTCCAGCCAACACCAGTTCCATAAGACGTTGGAATGTAGCTGGGGCTGAGTGGAGTCCCATTGGAATCCGATCAAATTCAAACAAGCCTTGTGACGTACAGACTGCCATCTTAGGCCTAGAATCATCATCCAAAGGTAGCTGCCACAATCCGGACAATAAATCGAGAGTGGAAAAAAAACGCTCCCCAGATAGAGCATCCAAAGAACCATCCATTCTAGGGAGTGGGTACGCATCGGCAACTGACACTTTGTTAAGCTTGCGAAAATCAACACAAAACCGTAGACTTCTGTCCTGTTTTTTCACAAGTACAATGGGGGCCCTCCACGGGCTATTCGATGGGGAAATAATGTCCGCGGCTAACATATCATCTACGGCGACACGCACATGATCTTTCTCCTTGGAGCTTAACCTATAGGGGTTTTGACGACTGGGGGCAGCACTCCCCGTACCAATATAATGCTGCAACAAGGATGTGCGACCGATGTCATACTCCCCCTTGCTAAAAACGTCAGAAAATTCAATGAGAAGTGCACACAGCCTGCCACGTTGGGCATCCGATAACTCAGGGCTCTTGGAACAAAGCGCATCCACCCAGGAGTCATCGCGCCCCCTTCTCTGTTCTATGGCTGCCGCCACTCACCCTGTATATACATCCCCACCCTCGCAATCCACGGGTGATGCATTTGCAAGAACCGTGCCCGCCTAGATAACGGAAGTTTCTATACCTGCATTTCGAACCTGAATTAAGGGTTATTGGTCCCTTGCGACCAAAGTCTGTGCTCCCACCAAACCCACAGTACGCATTGTTGGAGGAGACTAATAATATTCTGTCAGCAGTTGCCTCATGCTCCAGCTGCTTACGCAGTCACAGGGAAACTAACATTTGGGCACAACGGGGAGTTTTAACAGTTCTCGTCGCTAGGGCTTGAACGGTGGCGTAACCGGTGAAAAAACGAGTAGGGGAGGACAGGAACACCATCCACCAGCCTGATGGTAATTCAATACAGCGCTGATCAATGTGTATTTTCAAGGGCATCTTACCCAAAAAAACCAGCGCCCAATAGGCAGGGTACAGCAAGAGATCTAGAGACGACAACAGGCCCTGTCATGTGGATGCCACCCAGAGACCCCCCGTCTGCCGCGAAACACGGAACCGCAACTGGACGCAGCGAACACGAAGAGGGTGGAAGGATGTTAAAAATAATTTCTGAAATAATGGTTGCGGACGTGTAATAAACCTCCTTGAGACGGCTTTCGGAATCGGTCCTTTATTTTCACTTCCACAGTTCACAAACACTCCCCGTTGCTGGCAGGCAACGGGAAGCGGGCAGACAGCCACCGGAGACGCACCGCCCACGTGGCACCCGGAGCCCCGCACGCACGTGGCCCCTCGCTCTCTTCATCCCGTGTCTGCTCCCGAGTCTCCCGTCTCTCCCCTCTTTAACGCCTGGGTCAGGTGGTACCCTTAAGCCAATCCTCAATAGCCAGCGTCGAACATTCCAGATTACCCCCATCAACTCTCGGGACCACGCCTCTGACCTGGCTTCCCATTAGCTGAGGCCAAGACCGGCAGAACCAATCACCCTAGCTAACATGCCATGATCACGCCGAGGCCATGCTCCCAGGCTCTCCCCTCATTGGCTGTAATTGCGGGACCGGTAGAGCTGATCACCACGTGAGCCGGACATGGCTCTTATTACAACCCCCCCCCCCCCCCCCGGTGAAAAAGTCAGCCGTCTCGGCTGGGAAAAGGGTGACAAGCCGATTCCATAAAGTTGCTTATTAGGGCGCCAAAGACGCATTAACCATAAAGGGTGAAATGGGCGTCTATGCGCCGAACAAAACTAAAAAAATCACCCATGAACAAACAGACATACATTAGCGCGCCCCTGCAGCGTGGTAACGACAGGGAAGGGACTGCAAGACAATCAAATGCTAACGAAACGGAAGAGATTTCGACCGCGTATGCGACGCGGGACCCTCTCCACTTCCTGCACACGGTCGCCTTGCCGCCGGATCAACAGGAGGTCGTTGGTGTGAAGAAGAAGAAGGAGAGTGTTCGGTTTCGGTCGTGTCCAGGGTAGGTCCCGTTGGAGGAGGGACGGCGGGGGTCTCATCAGCCCTCACAACCTGTTCATCTGTAGGGGGCACAACACAGTCCCGCAGGGGACCAACGGGCGAGGCAAGCGGCATATTTGGCACAGCAGACCCCGGCAGGTCAACAAATGGAGATGAGTGATCGTCACGCGGATCAACGTAAGGTTTAAGTCGCGACGAATGGACGTACCACCGACGTTTTCCGAACTGTACGCGAACACTCTGTGAGTTCCGAATGTCCACCAACGTCACAGGTCCCCGCCAAGGCCTGTGCAATTTAAGAGATGTGCCCACCGGCACCTGAGGGCAGTGGAGCCATACCAGATCGCCCACCGACCAGGGCATGTGGGTACGCAATCGACGCGCATACCTCTCGTTCCTTGCCTGCGTACGGGCCGTCACACATCTGGCGGCCTCTCGCGCCTCTGTAACCCGTTCAAGCGAGTCCCGCACGTGATCAGGCAAGGAAAGGGACGGCTGTTTCCTCGGTGTACCCAGTTGTACATCAATGGGGGGTACGTTCTCACGACCATACATCAAGAAAAATGGCGAATATCCCGTGGACGCATGCGGAACCATGCGGTATGCCGCCAATACGCCAGGTATGTGCAGGTCCCAATCGGTCTGCTTTTCATTCACCGTGTGACAAAGCATAGCCAAAAGAGTGCGGTTAAATCGTTTCACCATGCCATCCGTTTGTGGATGGTAAGGGGAAGTGCGGATTTTCTTTGTGCCCAGCGCATTGCAAACATCCCTGAGCAATTTGGAGGAGAAGTTACGTCCCTGATCCGTGAGCAACCTCTCGGGTGCTCCTTTATCCATGACATACCCATTCAAGAAAGCATCGGTGATGGACGCGGCCGTTTGGTCAGGCAGAGGCCAAGGCCATAGGCCATCAAGAAAAATATTCTACCCCAACCAGAAGGTATTTGTTGCCCCTAGCCGATGGAGGTAACGGCCCGAGGATGTCCAGAGCAACTAATTAGTTTATGCGGGATACCTCAATGGAACGTAATGGTGGCACATAATGCTTTCGAGGCGGTTTCCTCTTCGCACAATCATGGCATGACCGGACAAAGTCGTTGATATCTGCCGTCATGCTGGGCCAAAATAAATCTTTCTGCATTGCGGCCAATGTCTTCTGCACGCCGATGTGCATTAATTTGTCAGCGTGCAGAGCGCGAAGCAGGTCATGGCGAAGAGATGTAGGCACGACCAAGCGTGGTCGGTCAGACAATCCGTCGGTACACATCAATAATCCCGCCTGGCCCCGGAACATCCGCCACTTCCATCCCGCAAAATAAGCTCTTGGTTTCCCGATCAATTTCCGCAGCGGAGCCAGAGAGGTATCGGCCTCCTGCTCGCGTAGCCACACCGAGTGCGGCAGCCGCAGGGTATCATCAGTATCCACTGGCACGTCCTGGCTGTCCTCGTTTGACATCGTCCCCATAACCGGACAGGGCGAGGTAAACGGCGCCACGCAGCGGTGCATACCCGTCAGACAAATGCACGGGGGAATGGGTGGTAACCTGGAGAGCGCGTCCGCGTTGGCGTGGCGAGCACCCTTGTGGTACGTGATATCAAAGGAAAATTCTTGTAACGATTCCAACTACCGAGCCAATTGGCCTGACGGTTGGTCCAATTTTAACGAGTATTGCAAAGCCGCGTGATCAGTGCGAACAAGAAATTTCCTTCCGTACAGGTACGGCCGGTACAGGCGGACAAAATGTATGATCGCCAACAGTTCCCGCCTTGTCATGCAATATCATGTTTCTGCCGGGGACAGAACCCTGCTGCCGTACGCAACCATTCGTTCAACTCCGTCTTTACGTTGCGATAAAACGGCCCCGATGCCGATATCGCTAGCATCCGTGTCAAGGATGAACGGCTGGGAAAAGTCCGGGTAATCGAGCGTAGGCGCCGTGGCGAGGTGATCCCGAAGCGAGTGAAAAGAGCGTTCCTCCTCCGGGCCCCATTTAAACCTTTGATTTTTGCCCGTCAGAACATGCAATGGTTTAGCCAGTGTGGCAAAGTTTTTAACGAACCGGCGATAGTAGGAGGCGAACCCAATAAAACGCCGAACATCGCCCACCGAAGTGGGTGTGGGCCACTCTCGGACACACCGCGTTTTCTGAGGGTCCGTGGACACGCCATCCGAACTGACGATATGACCCAAGTAACGGACGGAGTGTTGCAAAAGGTGGCATTTCTTAGGTTTAAACTTTAGGTCAGCCGACCGCATCCTTTGAAAGACAGTCTCCAGGCGTTGGAGGTGTTCCTCGAACGTGTGGCTAAAAACGATAATATCGTCTAAATATATGAGGCACGTTTCCCACTGTAATCCAGCCAGTACAAGTTCCATCAGTCGTTGGAACGTCGCCGGAGCCGCATTCAAGCCCATAGGCAGCCGGTTAAACTCGAAGAGGCCTTGTGGCGTGCGGAATTCCGTCTTGGGTTTCGACGTGTCATCGAGGGGGAGCTGCCAAAAGCCCGAGGACAGATCGAGGGTGGAGAAGAATTTCGCACCCGATAAAGCGTCCAATGAGTCATCCATCCGTGGTAAAGGGTATGCGTCCGCCACGGAAATCTTATTCAACCGGCGTAAATCTACACAAAATCTCATCCCACCATCCTTTTTCTTAACCAGTACCACCGGCACGCCCCAAGGACTGTTGGACGGCGAGATAATATCTGCCGCCAACATCTCGTCTACCGCGTGTTCCCTTTCTGCCGGGCTCATGCGATGCGGATGCATACAAATTGGAGGTGTCGCACCGGTGTCAATATGGTGCGACAAAAGCGACGTGCGGCCGAGATCCAAATAATTTCTACTGAAAACGTCAGCGTACTGTAGTAATAACGAATGCAAAGCAGTTCTTTGCGCGTTTGACAAAGATGAATTTTCCACGCACAAGTCCGCGATCCACCGTTCCTGTGAACGATCGCGTGGGGGTCCATCAGTGGGTGTTTTAATTTGCGGCTTACCATCAAAAGTGTCGAAATCGGTAGTGGCGTGAGCCAACACCGATCCCGCCGGGACAACAACCCGGTCCGGCCCACCATTCAACACCTGTATGAACGGGGCCTGACCCGGCCGTATAATCGTTTGGGCTGCCACCAAGGAAAAAGATTTAGCCACCGAATTTGACGGGGATAATAACACACTCATAGCACCGTCCTTAACGTGAAGGGGTTTTCGGTAACGCAGCGGGACAAGCATTTGTGTGCCTGATGGAACTTCTACTGTGGCAGCGACCATGGCGTTAACTGCGTTACCCAGTGGCGAACGGGCCAGCAGGAAAGGTAGAACGACATCCTACGACCCCCCGGCATTTCCAAACAATCCTGGTCGACCAGTATCTTAAGTGGCATGCGGCGCAAGAAATCGGTGCCTAGCAAGCATGGGACGGCAAGTGAGCGCGAGATCAACACCAATCCTTTGGCGGTAACATTACCGATAGCAATACGCACATCGACTTGACCGAATATACCCATGCTACCCCCATTTGCGGCTACACACACGTCATCAACCGGGCGGATTCGCGATGTGGGAATAGACAAAAGCTGGAAAATAACATCGGAAATGATGGTGGCAGACGCGCCAGTGTCCACCAAAATACGTAAGTCGATGCCCTCGATGGTACCCCGTACCGTCGACGAACCCGACGCCGCAGCCACAACCCTACGAGCCAATTTTTTCCATTGTGTAGTAGAGCGTGGTAATGAGACGGAAGAATCACAATGTTCATCTGAAGTGCAACCATGTGGGCGAGTGGATGAATGATGTGACAAGACCTGCCGGGTGTCCGATTTGTGCCTACTCGCCCGAGAGTGTCGCGGCTCCGCACCCAGCGGAGGAGATGGAGGTCCACTCGGCGGAAGCGGCGAAGGCAGAGGTCAGCCCCGGCAGTCGCGGGCAAAATGGCACGTGGTCGGTTTGCGTAGTCACCACGCCGATCGCGCAGCCGCCGTCTCGGAATCCAGTGCGGAACAGCAGCCACCACCTCATCGTCGCCGGAGTCGTCGGAGCAGTGGACGACCCGTCGTGGAGACCACCCTAAAGGTGGGCCGTCGATTTCGGGTTTCCCCGTCCATGCCGCCATCTGATCCCAGCGCTTGATGTTAAATTTAGCGTCCAGGCAGCGCGCCACCCATCGCGATGTAAGCGGTTCGTGGCCGCATACCGGCAGCGAGATGTTGAGTTCCTGGGACAGCTCCAGCATACGGGAAAGGATGAGAGGATCGAGGTGATCAGCCGTCGCGTCGGGGTAAGCGGCCATGGCCAACGCCACCAACGCCCCCCGGTAAGCCAAAGGCGACTCCTCTGATCCTCGATGACGTGACATACATTTTCTTGTGGCTGCTGTCGGCGGGTCGTAAAACTCCGCCATTTCTGTGAAAGCATCACGAAGCGTCTTCTTCTTGGACGCCGGGATGGATCGGAAGACCGCCAGGGAAACATCGTCCAGCAGCGTGGGCAGCACTTCCAGCGCCTCTGTCTCCGTCCATCTCACGGATCTGAAGGCCGACTCGAAGCGCCACGTTAAAGCACTCCAATCGCCCCCGGCGATAAATTCCTTAATCTGTGGAAGCCGATGTCCGCGGTGGCAGGCAGACGCCTCGAGCGTCTCCGATTGCGCTTCCCGCGGTCCGCGCGTCTCCGTCAAAATGGCGTCGGGTGGCCGCGTGGTGTCAAATGGCATCCAACGGCTCCGTCACAGCCGCCCCGCCCAAGATGGAGGCCTCTTCCCGCGTGGCAGGAGCAGTGGCGGACGCGGATTCCCGCCCACGATCTTGGTCTGCGGCATTAAGCTGGACTGCTAGCTGGCGACCCAGGACTGGTGAGGATGCGACCGCTGTCACCAAACTCAGCAAAATTGCGCGTAGCGACTCAATCTGCTCCGCCATCAGCCGCCACCCGTCATTCGCCCCTGAGGTGGTCGTATCTTCCCTCTGTCGGCGTTGAGAGGCGTCGAGGAGAGCAGCAGCCGGAGGCAGAGGAGCTGTAGCTCCCAGCAGATCTTCTTCGTCTGTCTCGACATCTTCCTCCGATGGAGGGTCGGGTGGGTTCTTCTTTCTGAGGTGCTTGGACATCTTGGAGATCGTCCAAACGGTCCCAGAAGAACTTCTGACACCAATGTAATAAACCTCCTTGAGACGGCTTTCGGAATCGGTCCTTTATTTTCACTTCCACAGTTCACAAACACTCCCCGTTGCTGGCAGGCAACAGGAAGCGGGCAGACAGCCACCGGAGACGCACCGCCCACGTGGCACCCGGAGCCCCACACGCGCGTGGCCCCTCGCTCTCTTCGTCCCGTGTCTGCTCCCGAGTCTCCCGTCTCTCCCCTCTTTAACGCCTGGGTCACGTGGTACCCTTAAGCCAATCCTGAATAGCCAGCGTCGAACATTCCAGATTACCCCCATCAACTCCCGGGACCACGCCTCTGACCTGGCTTCCCATTATCTGAGGCCAAGACCGGCAGAACCAATCACCCTAGCTAACATGCCGTGATCACGCCGAGGCCATGCTCCCAGACTCTCCCCTCATTGGCTATAAAGGGGGGACCGGACATGGCTCTTATTACAGACACACCAGTGTCTATCAATATCCGCACCTCCACCCCTTGAACTGTGCCAATGACAGCCGATGAAGCTTCCGCTTGCGGCGATCATGCGGTGACCCAGTGCTGACCACTGGTTATTCCCCTGTGGCCACCCCTCGTTCGACACAACATGTTTACACAATCCACTACCCTACCCAACTGTTGGACCCATGAAATGGACGCGGATTTCAAATGAGATGGGTGAAGTTGATGCAAGGACTGGGTGTGTGGTGCGTTCCGACTCGACTGTCGGCCTGACGGAGTAAGGAGCGACCCGGAAGAGGATGATGATGCCTTGCATGGTCCTTCCCATTCTGTGCGACAGCTCCTGGAGATGTGGCCCGGTAGGCTGCATCTGTAGCAGAAGGTGGGTCCACTCGAAGGCCGGGAGAAGGTCCCTCTCCGCGGGTCCTGCAGCCGTCTCAGACCGTCATCACTTGTGCGCCACTTGTCGCCATTGAGCGATGCGCAGATCTGTGATGGCTGAATGTCTTCGGGTGCCTCCGTCGTTGCGAGCGAACTGGCGTATGCCACCACCTCCACCCGCCGTTGCATGTTAAGGTGAGTTTGTAGGCACCGCGCGATTTGTAGTGAAGACAGTCCGTCTGACACCAGATATAGTGGGTTCTAATAGGCACACACCAAGACTTGGAGGCAACACATTTATTCACAAACACAACCAACACTGCTCAACGTTCCAAGGTTAACTATGCATATTACGGGTAACTATGTACATTATGGGTTAACTACGTAAGGTGGTGGCCACCATTTCTAACCACCTAACCACTTGAACGGCATCTCTATATGGTTGAACCAGAACAGCCGACACACGGTCGGATCGTCGTGTACGGAGACTGAAGAGCGAGGATCAAAGAAGGCGGCTTCATTCCCGGATCAAACAGCCCCGCTCCCTCTCGGGACTCGGCTTATATCTCCTGTGGTGTGACCGGGCTCCGCCCCTAGACATGCCCCCCTTCTCGATCCTTCGCGGAGGCTCTGGGTCCACATCACGTGGTCCGCTCACCCCTTTCTGGGGGCCCCCATGCCCCCTCGTCCGGTCACGTGCTCTCACGGGTTCACTCAGACTGTCATGTCCTGACCCAACCTCTGTGACATCCGGAATCTGCCCTCTAGTGAGCCCCTATGTATAGTACACCCACTGTCGCCATAGATCGGCTCATTTATGTCGTTACACTTCTTCTATCTGATGCATTGATTCAATAGCAGCTCGATAGCAGCATGGGCAGAAGCTCAATTCTGCTTCTGAATCGAGTACTGGACAAGTTTAGTCAGGTGCTGATCTGGGTAGGAGCCTATTATTATATTCTCCTACTTTCCCAAGATGGCTAGTGCTGACTG
Source organism: Entosphenus tridentatus (assembly GCA_014621495.2). Taxonomy (NCBI): domain Eukaryota; kingdom Metazoa; phylum Chordata; class Hyperoartia; order Petromyzontiformes; family Petromyzontidae; genus Entosphenus; species Entosphenus tridentatus. The sequence continues at coordinate 11,714 of JAAXLI020001573.1, forward strand.
GTATTGGCCTCGGCACAAGCGGTGCATATGTAATGGGTTCCGGAGACACTTGTAGAGGTAACTTCTTTATTACAATACAACACTCCAACAGTCCTGATACTCTGTTACAGCCTAGGTGCACAGCCTAGGTACACAGCCTAGGTACACAGCCTAGATACACTACTCTGGCTACGCTCTGGGGTCCTCCGGCTACAATTACCCTAGGGGAGGCTATCTGACCAGACCCAGCCAAGGTGCGGGTCTGGACTCTGGCTTCCTCGGAACTCGCCCTTACAAGGACGTAGAGCCGGGAGTCCCAGAGTCCCACCACTGGCCCTCACAGCGTCCCGACCCTTACAAGGACAAGCGGGACGAGGGGGTCCAGGGTCCTAAGCTGGCTGGCTGGCGGGTCTTGGGTCTTGAGCTGCGACTGGTCCCGATCGGCCAGGGAGCTGCCCTTTTATGCCTCGTCCCCAACGAGGGGTGGGGTTGTGTGCACCCCCAGATATCCCACAGAGCACACACAGCCCCCCGCCCCCCCGTTGGTGGCGCCAAGGGGCTTAACTGTCTGGGGTGCCTGGGATCCCAGCGCCTGGCGCCGAGGGCTTATCTGTCTAGGGTCCCAGAGCCCCCGGCAGCCCCTCCCCTCTTATGGCACTACACATATGTTGAGTAGCTACTCGCACAGCATTGCGGTGCTAGTGTGTGTCTTAGCCCAGTGATACACCAGGGATTGTCTTTGTCATGTCCACACAGCAGCATGTATACTCGCCCAGTGATAACCCAGGGATTTTCTAAGGTTTGTCCATACAGCCGCCTGGTGCTAGTGTGTGAACTAACCCAGTAATTACCCAGGCATTGTCTTGTGTTTTTACTAGCCCTGTGATAACCCAGTTATTGCCTCAGACATATCTACACAACACCGAGTATCATCTTTGTTTTATTCCATTACAAAGAAGGGCACAACAAGAGAGATGAACGCGGGAGAGAGTAGAGCAGTACAAGCAGCAGTACAGACATGAAGGGATCGCATAGATGAAAAGTAGAACACATAGCAAGCAGCAGTGCAGACATAAAGGGCAGTATAGACATAAAATAGCTGAACCTGGAGCATGCCACTAAGAGATGAAGCCTTAACATCAGTTTCACAAAAACATAGTACCTGCCTGGGTATTCTGTATCATCAAACACTCCACCCGGTCAATTACCCATGAGTGATAGCGAAATTGTGGAGATAGTGGAGAAGTTTCCATACCTGGGTAGTGTGCTTATGGCTAACTCCAGTTTAGTAGCGAAGGTCTGACTGAATAAATGTAGCAGAATTCTCTTTTCATTAGCTACACAACGCTGTGGCAACTACCTTGCCTATAGTGCCATACAAAGCTCCAGGTGTTCTTGGCCTCAGTTATGCACTCTCTTTTTTATTCTGCGCTGGTTGGAAACATTCAGGCTGGCCTGCTTACGATCGATCCTGGGGTTAACCAAACTAGACTTTATGAACTCACAGATGTTTGAAATATTTGGAAACAGTTCCATGAGCGAGATCCTTTGGCAGGCAATGCTGCATTGGGTAGGTCGTGTAGCCATGTACACAACAACAACCGCCATTCGCCACTAAGTGGCGGTGACGTCACAACAACGTTTGTGCCAGGCTATGTGCACCTTGAGGCCATGTACACAGCCACTTCATGCACACTCACTTTCTGTTTGGCCGGATAGAAGGGGCTAAGCAGCCACGACACGGGCAAGCAGCAGAACGGGTATGAAGCAGCAGAACATACTTGAAGGGGCAGTATAGACATGAAGTAGCAGTACAGACGTGAAGGAGCCGTATATACATGAAGAAGTAGCACAGGCACAAAGGAGCAACAGAGACATGAAGTCGCCATATATACATGAAAAATCAGTGCAGACATGAAGCAACAGTACAGACAGTGTATCGAAAATGACAAATATCATTAGAATGTGTTGTTATTTCACTGACATGTTTAATATCAGGCTCATGTTACACTGTGCAGTATTTTTTTGTGAAACCCATTTGTTTTGCTGACATCTTCTCAAGGAATCCCGCAACACGCTGAGGTTTGCTGTTACAACTCTGGCAAACCTGAGCGAGGAGGTGGAGCTGAAGTCGTGCTTCCATCAAGAGCTGGCGGCGGACGTGCTGGCCTGCTACCTGGACGTGCCCGACGCACCCTGTAAGCTCTCCGCTCTGTCTGCCCTGGCCAGGATCACCACTGAGCAGGACCTGGACATCATCTATAATGCAAAGGGTGAGCGGATGGGCGTTAGACTGGAGAGCTGTGATTAGGCCATGTTTGGAGGAGATCATGTTTAAAGCAGTGCAAGATAAGCATGTCATTAGCATGAAATGATAAGTTAGAGTAAATGTGTCAGGACACATTCGGTAAGATGTGTGTAAATATGTAGAGTGCAAATGTAGAAAGATTGTCTAAAGCTAAAACTAAGGACAATGTTGCGTTCCTTTTCACTACAAGGCTAAACAATGACTTTTATGCAATCAGTTTACACATCAAGGATTGGCGGTAGGGTGACACAGTCGTAACACTTGTGCCTCACAGCAAGTAGAGCCTGGGTTCGATTCACGACTCAGGTGCCTTGCTGATCTCCCCTGTTCTGCACTGGTATCCTGCAGGTTCTCCTCCTATAGAGAAAAAAAACATGCAGTGTGACTGGTATAGGTCAAATATCCCATTGCTGAATTTTTTTTCTGAAAATTGACATTACACTTCGCACCATCTACCCCTTTTGCAAAAACTTGGCAGAACCCTCCTGGAAAAAAAGTTTCAATGTATTAAATATTAGATAAATGTGAATGAGTGGTGTTAAATATTTAGTCTACATCAGAACACCTGAAAGGTTATTAACGAGAGGGAGCCATTCGGTCAATTTTGCTCAGTCGATCAGGAAACCACAGTCGAGTTGCTGTGTATGATCCAAATAATCAAAGTTGAGTATTTGGTGGGTAGGTTTTCAAATCTGAACCATGATAGCGGCACACAATGACTTCTCTTGCGGCACACAATGACTTGTCTTGCATAAGGCATCACATGATCTTTAGCATCACATGATCTTTAGTGTCTACTGTGTAGCAGACAACACATTGTAGTATGGTTAATACACTCATCACCATTTTATGTTGGTCAAACAAAGTGTGGAACATGAACAGTAGGAAAATGAAAACAGAGTAAGGTGGGGATCAGACTGCAGGGAAGTGTGCACTGCTCAGCTGATGTACAGGAATCAGCCACCATCTGTGCCTGCTGCTGCTCTAATGTAGTAAGTAACACTGTAACTAGGCCAGTGTTGGGTTAATAACAGAGATGATTAAGCATGGTGAACTGAAGGACATGCATGTTTGCATTGCAAAGTTCTGCATGCTGAAGCATGATGATTCTTGCTGGGCTTTATTTTCCTTGTGATTTCCAATACAGTCAACACACACGGAAAGCACAATGTGCACACAAATAAACAAGCTGCAAGTGTACAGTTTTAGTGCATTTGCCGTTGTAGAGGCTGTTGAGCAATCACAATGCAATCTTCACAATACGTATTCACTGTTGTACAGTCCAAACACGACATTAAAAAACAAATACCAAAAAGCCCAGATGCACTCGATATGCAAAACAACAAATCATAATCACTCAATGCAAACGGGGAAAGGGTTGTTTTATTACATGTAAAAATGTTGTGCATCTTTTTTTTAGCAATCAATGGTCCAATGGCTGTACAGAACATCTCACGTTGCCTTCTACATCTCAGATAATGTAACTTTTTTCTGATTGGTTGTATTTGCTCATTTTCACATGTAAAATATGGCACATTTTGCCAAAACACTACAATTATAATTGTGCTGTACTATTAGAGTAATTGAGTAATGTATGCTCATGGTGTGCAGGAGCCATCTCCCTGCTGACAGACATGGTGAACCGGACCTCATACAAGGACTTCATATTGCTGGAGAACATCTTGTACTCATCCAAGAGGCTGGTGGAGACTCTCACCATGATCTCCATCACAGCCGGCATCCGCAGGAAGGTGAGGCCTGGTGCGCGATGGCGCCAACTGCATGGTAATGCTCTATGGGTCCAACGTTGGGCTAAGCCAGGGGAGAACCCTGAGAGATGTGGAGTCTCTTCCACAATAGAGCCCTGGGGAAGTATAAATGACTCAGTGACAACAAGGCAAGTCTTGGTGTCATGCAGGGTGGCAAAACACTGGTGTGAACATTATAATATAATAGACACTGATAAAGAATGACTTTAGATATAATGTTAAAGGAAATGTCTAAATAAATATTATTATTTTTTATCAAGAATCCAACCGTATAGTCCTCCGAGAGGTATACATGGTGAACAATCGCACAGCGGTCCAGGGGAGCACGTGAGGACTCGGAATGAGGAGGGATATATAAGGGGAGTGTGCGTGAGCGGAGGGGGAGTTGCCCGGGAACCAAGAGTGAAGATATCTCGCCGCTGCCACTCAAGCCATCAACAAGACCTCAACCCTCACACCATCGCCGGGCGGGTGTTGGCTGAACCCCCTGCCCGGGACAGACGGGTGAGCGGGTATGAGGCAACGTAGGTGAGGGCAGCGGTGGAGATGCAGAGTTCAAATAGTCGCTGAGTGCGGAGCTGCTGTGTGCAGAGCTGCTGAGTGCAGAGTTGCTTAGTGCAGGATAGGTGTTCTGCCTCATGGCAGGTGTTTTGCTCTATGCGGGAGTGGGTGCGTGAATACACAGGAATTTCCTGTTTTGAGGGTGCGTTTGGTCACGTGAACAGGAAGTTACGATTTGACAGCCTTTCAACCACGAGGCTGGGGGTCAGCCATTACACAGAGTGCTGAATGGAGGCACAAATAACGTCTCGGTGACCACAGGTACATTTGTTCATTGTGGGATTTTAAGAAGCATTGTCATTTTACCTCGTTCAATTCAATAAATGACGTTTGGAGTCGGATGTTCACCCTTGCTCTGAGGGTTTATTGGATGCGAGGTTAACTACTCAACTAGCGGTGCAACGCAGGGCACAGCGAGGCCGAGACAGTAAAAAGACCAGCTCTGCAGCCAGCTCTGCAGCAAGTAAAAAGACCCTCTTTTTGAAGCTCCCAACCAGCTCTGCAGCCAGCTCTGCAGCAAGTAAAAATGCATTCTTCTTGGAGCTCCCAACCAGTTCCTCAAGCAAGGAGCTCTCAAGCAGTCAGCCTGCAGCAAGCAAAAGAGCTCTCAAGCAGTCAGCCTGCAGCAAGCAACCAGCTCTGCAACGAGTCTGCATAAAATTGTGTTGCAAGCATCGCAGGATGGAAAGCCACAGTTCAGCAGGGAGAGATGCTGATGAAAGTGATTTAAGCAATCCAGGACCTCCCATCCTGCCTAAAGAGGACCAAGGGAGTTCAAGGCACCAAAGAGAGGTTAGGTTGACACAACGGGCTTTGGAAAGCTATGATACTGAGAAGCAAGACCTTGATGCCAGGATACAAAGGGCATGGGACCGGGTTGAAGCAGATATATCTGAAGCTCAAAACGCCCCAGACACAGTGGCCTCAATTCAGCGGGCCATATAGCGAGTGAAGGTGAGCAGTTCAACCTACAAGCTGCTGGCAAATAAATACATTTCCCTCCTGATGAAGGTGAAAACAGACGAGGGCATCGAGGGAGTGCGCATGCAAGAGCACTTCCTTGAACTGCTCGATGATAATGTGCAGGCAGTGATGCAAGACGCAATAGACCGGCTGGAGGGCTTAACAGAGACATGATCGCAGCACTCTGTCTCATCCAAGTCCACCACAAGATCTAAAGGCTCAGCACACTCACAGATATCATCTACTAGTATGGCAGCAGCTCAGGCACGTGCAGCAGCAGAAGCAGCAAACGCCCGTATTGCCTACATGGCTGAAGAGGAAGCCATGCTAATTGAAAAGGCCCGCATACAGGAAGAAGCAAGCATAGCAACTGCTGCTACACGGAAGAAAGCAGAGCAAGAAAAAGCAGAGCTTGAAGAGCAAGAGAGTACATTAGTGGCTACCGCCACACGGAAGAAAATTGAGCTGGATGCTAAGCTAAGCACACTACAACTCAAAAAGGAAGCAGATGCTGCAAAGGCCCAGGCAGAGGTGCTCGAAGCAGCAGCCAATCTGGATAGGGAAGATAATTGGAGTGAGTTCGGCACTCAGATACCTGTCAAGGACCGTGATCAACTCACCAGAAAAAATATTTTGGACTGGTCTGAACAATGCACTAATGCTCCTCCACCAAACGATACTGAACAAAGGATGGACGTCCAGGCATCGCCATCTCCACACCGAGTCAACACAAATGCTGTCTACGGGAATGGTGGAAATGCATATCCTGCCCTGGCAGTTAGTCGCCGACTCAGCGTTGCACACGTGGGGTTGGATGTGGATGCACCAAGTCAGACCCACATTCCAGACAATCACATAAAGATATCAAACCAACGTGATCGAAACCCTTTGGGCCCACAATCCAACGCCATCACGAATGATGGCATGCAAGGAAATGCAGCCAATAATGGCACCTCACAAGCGCCAGTATGGACATACCCTGGATCAGCAGGCTTAGGGGATTTTGCTAGGTACCTGGCTCACCGCGAACTAATCAACACAGGACTCGTTAAGTTTGATGACCACTCTGAGAACTATCGAGCCTGGAGATCTACCTTCAGAAATGCAATCAGAAATGCAGACATCTCTGCAAGTGAAGAACTGGACCTGCTGGTGAAATGGTTAGGAAACGAATCTGCAGAATACGCAAACAGGATCCGGTCGGCAAACATGGACGACCCTGCCTCAAGCCTGCATGCGGAGTGGGAGAGGCTCGAGGAGTGCTATGGTAGCCCAGAAACCATTGAGAAGGCTCTCTTCAAGAAGTTGCAGAACTTAAAAAAAATCTCTGGTAGAGACAATAAAAGGTTACGAGAGCTTGGAGATATTTTGATGGAGCTTGAATCAGCCCAGGCTGACCCCTACTTACCAGGTCTCATTTTCTTGAATACCTACCATGGCATGAACCCCATGGTAGAGAAATTGCCATTTGATGTGCAGGAAAAATGGAGAACAGCGGGTTCAAGATACAAGTCAGAGCATCAGGTTGCATTCCTCCCATTCTCTTTTTTCTCAAAGTTTATCTGCAACCTGGCTAAGACCAGAAATGACCCGAGTTTTATGTTTGGCACCACGGGGATTTCCAGTCCAGATCTCCCAAAAATGGAAAGGACAACGGCGAAACGAGGAACAGCGAGAGTGCCAATTTCTGTACACAAGACTGAGGTCTATCCTGCCCATTGCATGATAAACCTCACTCCCTCCAGAAATGCTGTGAGTTCAGGAGGAAGCCAATGGAAGAGCAGAAGAACATTCTGAAATAATTTGGAGTGTGCTTCAAATGCTGTGCTTCTACAAACCATCTTGCAAGGAATTGCAAGGCAGATATCAAGTGTGAGGAATGTGGCAGTGACAAACACGGAACTGTTCTGCACACATTTTATTCCAAACCCGGTGGCACTAAGGCTTCTGATCCCGAAGCAGAGCACGGCGGGGAGCAAAGCGAGACCGCCGCACTCACTTCGTCAATCACAACCAAATGCACAGAAGTCTGTGGAGAAGGCTTCAAAGGAAGATCTTGCTCAAAGATATGCCTCGTCCGAGTGTATCCCATAGGACATCCTGAAAGGGCAGTAAGTATGTACGCCATAATGGACGACCAGAGCAACAAGTTTTTGGCAAGGTCAGAGTTCTTTGATCAGCTAAGCGTATGCGGGAATTCCTTTCCTTACACGCTCAGAACATGCTCAGGACTGATGGAGACATTGGGAATAAGAGTGAGCGGCCTCATGGTGGAAACGATGGATAGCACCATGAAGCTAGCCCTTCCTACGGTGACAGAGTGCAATGAGATACCGGACGACAGGAGTGAGATTCCCATGCCCGAAGTCACACGTCACCACCCACACCTGAAACCCATAGCAGAGTTCATCCCGCCATTGGATCACGCGGCACAGATTTTACTTCTGCTTGGCAGGGACATGCTGAGAGTCCACAAGGTTCGTGATCAACGCAACGGACCTCACGATGCTCCCTATGCCCAGAGACTCGACCTAGGATGGGGCATCGTAGGTGATGTTTGTCTCGATGGAACACACAAACCAGACCACATTAGCACATTCAGAACGAGTGTGCTCACGAATGGACGCACGTCGCTCTTCAAACCACTTGACGCTGAAAGAGAAATTCGACGAGAGAAGTCAAGGCTGTACCGTGCAGACTTACGAAGAAACCACCACGCTCACCACAACTTGGCTTGTAAATCCACCGTCTTTGCTGGATTTTGTTCCTCCACGTTTCTCCAAGCCAGTCATGACTGACAGGAAGAAGACTAAGATGAAGCCGCTGCTCGTTGCTCTGCTGGTGGTCTTGGCGGTGGTTGCTGCGGCTGTGGACTCTCCATTCCTAGACCCGGAGCTGTCGTCCGAGTGGGAATCCTGGAAGGAGTTCGACGGCAAGGCCCCACAACCAGAACATACCAACCCAAGGCTCAAGCTGTGCAGAGCCGTTCTAGCTACAAAAATGGTGGAACTGATCTTAGACGAATTGGACGTCAAACTGGACGCGGTCAAATTCTATACGGACAGTAATGTCGTACTAGGCTACATAAACAACTAAACCAGACGGTTCTACACCTACATCAGCAATAGGGTGGAACGCATCAGGAGATCGACGCGAGCAGATTTCGCAACTAGGTCCGTACTTGCATCTCTGCTGAAGCAAACCATCTGGCTGACGGGTCCAGCGTTCTTCTTACGACAATGACGGTGGCCCATGTACTACCAAAGAGACCTTTGGACTCGTAGAGCCTGAGTCAGACAAAGAGATTCGTCCTCAAGTGACAACTTTGGTAACAAATGTGCGACCAAGAAGTCCACTGAGTCCACACCATTTTGAACATTTCTCGAAATGAACGACACTCTTGCGAGCGATAGCACATCTAACGCATATTGCAGACTGCTTCCATCGCCCGATGAGAGGCACCACTGGCAGCTGCAATGAGTGGCATCACTGCACAGTGCCACGAACTGAAGATGAGCTTTCCAGAGCAAAGAAATCTATATTCTGCTGCGTGCAACAGACAGCTTATGCAAGTGAGACCTAAAAAAGAGAGATGATATAGTCATCCTATCGGCAGACAAGGGCAATGCCACGGTCATCATGGATAAAGATTCATACAACAACAAAATCTTGGACCTTCTTAATGATGGGAGTTACTCCAAAATTAAAAACGATCCCACTAAAAGCCTAACGACAAAAACCAACAGTATCATCACGAGTTCGACCTCCCTAATCGAACCAAGCAAACGTCCCTCTCTAAAACCATCGGCGGCTAGACCTCCCAGACTCTATGGTCTTCCCAAGATCCATAAAGAAGGCACCCCGCTACGACCCATCGTGTCGACGATAAACTCTCCTACCTACAAACTATCCCGTTTTCTATCAGATACTCTGCTTCCCTTCACAGGCAAGACCTCTTCGGCAGTACTCAACTCAACCCAGTTAGTCTCTATGGTTAAGGACATGGTACTATCTCCTGATGACATCCTCGTCAGTTTTGATGTAGTATCTTTGTTTACCAAAGTCCCAGTACCGGACACCCTAACAATAATTGAGGACTTAGTCCAACATGGATTGAATTCTGATGTACCTGCGCTGGTTAGGCATTGCCTCACCAACACCTATTTTACCTGGAATGGCACCTTCTACAAACAGAATGAGGGTACCCCTATGGGCTCCCCCTTGTCACCAGTTATAGCCAACATGTTCATGGAAAAGTTTGAATCAGACGCCATCCAGACATCTACCCTGCGTCCTTCCCTGTGGAAGAGGTATGTGGATGACACTTTCGTCATCTGGCCACATGGCCTCCCAGCACTGAACCGCTTCTTGGACCACATCAATTCTAGACACCCATCCATCAGATTCACCATGGAAGTGGAGAAAGATGGTACACTACCATTCTTGGATATTCTGTTTGAGAGGAGACCTGACAGATCCTTGGGACATTCTGTCTACAGGAAAGCCACCCACACAGATTCCTACTTGAAACCGGATTCCCACCACCACCCATCTCAAAATAATTCTCTCATCAAAACGCTATTCCACAGAGCCCATGGCATTTCTGACCAACACCACCTGGCCGGTGAAATTAAGACATGTACATCGGGCCCTCAGGATGAACGGATACTCTGACCGCACTATCCGCCAAGCTGTTTCTCCCACCATACAGAAACAGCCACAGGAAACTCCGACCAAAACTATCACGTTACCATACATAGCAGGCGTGACCAAAAAGATCTCCAAATTTCTAAACAAACATAAGATCCAAGTCCGATTCAGCACAGTGCATAAAATCCGTGATCTGATTCCATCTGTGAAGGATTTCGTTCCTGACTTACAGTATCCTGGAGTTTACAAATTGAGTTGCAGTTGTGGTGATTGCTACATTGGAGAAACGAAACGTCATGTTTCTGATCGTGTCCGCGAGCACAAGTCAGATCTGAAACACGGCAGAACTGATTCTTCGGCCGTTGCCGATCATTGCTACAACTCTGTGGGCTCTCATGAAATTGTCTTTTCCGAGACCAAGGTGCTCTGCAAACCTCCTGGCTACCATCAAAGGTTTTTACACGAAGCCATACAAATATACAAACACAGACATAATTTCAACCGTGATAATGGTTACAAACTGAGTAATCATTGGAAAGATGTGATTAACCATGCAAAAAAGATGTAACTACACTTATTTGGACCATCTTATTTGACAGACAACTATTACAGTTTATTGACAGACAGTCAGGCTTGTTTCACCAGGTTACATTTCCCCCCCCCCCCCC
>JAAXLI020001574.1:10031-27339 GCA_014621495.2 Entosphenus tridentatus
TCCCCCCTCAACTTGTATTTAAGGGCTTACATCTTGAATTCCTGCCTCACTTGATGCAGCAAATCTTGCTGTGACGGTCCCACCTGATGACGGAGACTTGTGTTGCCTCCGAAACGTCGTGGTTTTTATTTTATTTGTATTAATTTTAATTTCATTTTTTACCTACATGACTTTACCGAAAGAACTAAGAGTATGAAACATGGCCAAACCAATACATTTTTCGAAATCACCAAAATAAAGCCATGAAAGCAATGTCACAGCGATCATAGGAACTGTGACGGAATTTTCACAATAAACGACATAAACAACATGTACAGTGATCCCTCGTTTATCGCGGTTAATGGGGACCGGAACCCCCCGCGATAAGTGAAAATCCGCGAAGTAGGATTGGCCCCCCTAGGAATTTCCGTATATGTGTGTGTGGTTACCAGAATGTTTAAAATATGTATATTTATACTTTATATATATATTTTACTAAAATCTATTTAATTATAAAACCTTAATATTATACAGTACATTCACTCTCTCTCTCTCTCTCATACGATACGTATTATGGTGTTCTACACTCACCAGTTAATTTCGAACACAACACTAAGATACGCGAGACACAGTTGACAGCGTGAACGAGAGTGGCGAGATACAACACGGGAAGAAGCTTAGAGAAGATGCGATGATGCGCAGCCAATCAGCTCACGGGATACTGTACATCCACTCGTGCTCTCATTCGTCGATCTCGCGCCGGGAACCAATCACGTGCCTTGTCTGAGTGCCCGTGGGTACAGTATGTACAAAGCCTTTGAGAGAGTTTCTCTCTTTGTCTGGCATCCTGGGAAACCGTTTCTCTTGCGCATCACGATGAAACAACGCTGCTTTCCGCAATACGGCTGCCGATATGGCGGTATTTCTGAATTTTTATTTTTCGATTAATATTTTTGAAAAATCCACGATGCACTGAGGCCGCGAAACTTGAACCGCGAATAATCGAGGGATTACTGTACTACCAAAACCCTGCAGCCATAGCTGGCTGCATGAGTAACTCCACAACAGCAAGCACATCACTCGCAATGCACCTTTAAGATCAGCACACTAAATAAAAACACAGGTCATACTTTGCGGCGATCATCCGGAGCGAAACATTTTATTTTAGGCCACTGAATAGCACTGGCAACTAGGGGTGTACAACTCCTCTAGAGCAGTTTTGAGTGAAGATCTCATAGGTAGTGAATCAAGTTGCAATTTATTGGCAATAGCATTCCAGATCCTGGGGGCGTCAATAGCAAAGGCCCTTCCTCCAGTATATGTACGGCAATAGGGAATATAAAGCTGGTAAATGAGCGTAGACCTTAGGTCAAATTTGTTCTTTGAAACATAGAGAAGATCCAGCAGGTAATCTGCGGATTTTTTTGTAAGTACATCATGAATAAATAACATCTGGTGCACAAGCCGTCGAACATTCAGAGATGTTAAGTTTGACCCAATGTAGAGATCACAGTGGTGAGTCCTACAGTGAGGGAAAAAAGTATTTGATCCCCTGCTGATTTTGTACGTTTGCCCACTGACAAAGAAATGATCAGTCTATAATTTTAATGGTAGGTTTATTTGAACAGTGAGAGACAGAATAACAACAACAAAAATCCAGAAAAACACATGTCAAAAATGTTATAAATTGATTTGCATTTTAATGAGGGAAATAAGTATTTGACCCCTCTGCAAAACATGACTTAGTACTTGGTGGCAAAACCCTTGTTGGCAATCACAGAGGTCAGACGTTTCTTGTAGTTGGCCACCAGGTTTGCACACATCTCAGGAGGGATTTTGTCCCACTCCTCTTTGCAGATCTTCTCCAAGTCATTAAGGTTTCGAGGCTGACGTTTGGCAACTCGAACCTTCAGCTCCCTCCACAGATTTTCTATGGGATTAAGGTCTGGAGACTGGCTAGGCCACTCCAGGACCTTAATGTGCTTCTTCTTGAGCCACTCCTTTGTTGCCTTGGCGTTGTGTTTTGGGTCATTGTCATGCTGGAATACCTATCCACGACCCATTTTCAATGCCCTGGCTGAGGGAAAGAGGTTCTCACCGAAGATTTGACGGTACATGGCCCCGTCCATCGTCCCTTTGATGCGGTGAAGTTGTCCTGTCCCCTTAGCAGAAAAACACCCCCAAAGCATAATGTTTCCACCTCCATGTTTGACGGTGGGGATGGTGTTCTTGGGGTCATAGGCAGCATTCCTCCTCCAAACACGGCGAGTTGAGTTGATGCCAAAGAGCTCCATTTTGGTCTCATCTGACCACAACACTTTCACCCAGTTGTCCTCTGAATCATTCAGATGTTCATTGGCAAACTTCACACGGGCATGTATATGTACTTTCTTGGGCAGGGGGACCTTGCAGGCACTGCAGGATTTCAGTCCTTCACGGCATAGTGTGTTACCAACTGTTTTCTTGGTGACTATGGTCCCAGCTGCCTTGAGATCATTGACAAGATTGTTCTGGGCTGATTTCTTACCGTTCTCATGATCATTGCAACTCCACGAGGTGAGATCTTGCATGGAGCCCCAGGCCGAGGGAGATTGACAGTTCTTTTGTGTTTCTACCATTTGCGAATAATCGCACCAACTGTTGTCACCTTCTCACCAAGCTGCTTGGAGATGGTCTTGTAGCCCATTCCAGCCTTGTGTAGGTCTACAATCTTGTCCCTGACATCCTTGGAGAGCTCTTTGGTCTTGGCCATGGTGGAGAGTTTGGAATCTGATTGATTGATTGCTTCTGTGAACAGGTGTTTTTTATACAGGTAACAAGCTGAGATTTGGAGCACTCCCTTTAAGAGTCTGCTCCTCATCTCAGCTCGTTACCTGTATAAAAGACACCTGGGAGCCAGAAATCTTTCTGATTGAGAGGGGGTCAAATACGCATTTCCCTCATTAAAATGCAAATCAATTTATAACATTTTTGACATGCATTTTTCTGGATCTTTGTGTTGTTATTCTGTCTCTCACTGTTCAAATAAACCTACCATTAAAATTATAGACTGATAATTTCTTTGTCAGTGAGCAAACGTACAAAATCAGCAGGGGATCAAATACTTTTTTCCCCTCGCTGTATATGGGCAGTTCAATGCAAATCTTAAGGCCGAGTGATACATTGAGTCAAGCTTCTTCAGTACAGTACTTGGGGCTGATTTATACACGATGTCACAGTAATCAAGTAGAGGCAGTATGGTAGCTTTTATCAATTCCAAATGGAACATAGGGGGGAAGCAGTGCTTGTGTCGATACAGAAAACCAATTATAATTTTGGTCTTTTTCCCAATATAATTAATGTGATCTTCAAAATTCAGTTTTGAATCCAGGATGACCCCAAGATACTTATAGATCTTGACTTGCTCTATTTGATCATTATTTAAGGAATGCAATTGGGGGAAAATAACTTCCGCTTTAGTCCTGGTGAGAAGCATAGCACCTTGGTTTTGGCAGGATTTAGGACTAGTTTAAGAGTAACTAGCTGATGTTGTAGTTTGTTAAAATCACTCTGGAGCTTCGCAATCACGTCATCCGGAGAGCGGCCAGCAGTAATCAGTACCGTGTCATCTGCAAAAAGATTTACCCTGGAATGATCCAGGTCAGTGCCCAAGTCATTGACATAAAGAGAGAACAAGAGGGGGCCGAGAATGGAACCCTGTGGAACCCCTTTTGTTATCCTGACACTGTTTAACCTCCAACCATCTGTGAATACAGTTTGGGTGCGAGAAAAGAGGTAATTTTTTTACCATTTTACTGTGTTTTCGGAAAAACCGAGGCAACTTATTTTACTAAGCAGGATGTTGTGGTCTACTGTATCAAAAGCTTTGGACAAGTCAAGAAAAAGACAGGCGCAGTACTGCTTATTATCAAGGCTATTGTAAATGTGATTCAGAGAGTCTAATGCAGCAGATGTGGTGCTGTCTTTTTTTCGGAACCCAGATTGTTTTAGATGTAATAGATTGTTGGCGGACAGGAAACTACTAATTTGGTAGTTCAATAATTTTTTTAAAAATGTCATCAACGGGGACAAAATTGAGATAGGTCGGTAGTTATTTGGATCATCTTTAGGGCCCCCTTTGTGAAGTGGATGAACATAGGAATGTTTCTATTCTAGAGAAACTGATGCTTCTTTGATAGATAGGTTGAAAATATGGGCTATAGGTTTGTATATTAGGTGCCCAACACTTAGTAGAGCAAAGACGGGAATACTATCTGCTCCGGTAGAGGAGGACCCTTTGAGGTAGGACAGTTGTTTCAGAACATTACTTTCGTGTATTGGCTGAAAACTAAATTCGTTTAATGTTTGGATCGGGGTGTAGGAATTTGCACGAGCAGGGGTGACTCCCAATACATTATCAAATAGGGTACCAGCACCACCGACACACAGTGAGTGCTGACATGAGTTCGTTCTGACACACAATGAGTAGTAATGAGTGAGTTCTGACAGTGCTTACTTAGACACAGTGAGTACTAGCATAGTGTGAGGACTGAAACTGTGAGTCCTGATACAGTGAGAGTGCTGAAAGTGTTTAGTTACACGCAGTGAATAATGGCAATGTGACTACTGACATATAGTGAGTACTGCCAAACATTGAGGACTGACAGAGTACTCATAGTGTACTGACACATAGTGTGAGTACAGTCAATGCTGACACAAAGCAAATACTGACACACTAAGTACTAATATACAGTGAATACTGATGTGGAGCATCCTTTAGAGTCCAACGTGGTGAGATGTTAAATACATCTAGACATGGTGGCTAGAGCTTAAATACCTGGCCTGGTATACAGGAGGTCGTGGGTTCTATCCCAACCTTGACACCTGTTGTATATTTGGAGTTTGCATGTTCTCCCCATAGTTGGTGGTCGCGTGGATTTTCTCCGGGTCCTCCGGTTTTTTCCTCCACATTTAGAAACATGCATTGAAAGTATTTGGCTGCAATACATGTTGACGTGATAAGCCACTTCGTTAAGCCATCATTTATCGTCAGGCCACTTCTGAAAAAGAGCTATTATAGCTCAGTGGGCCTTACCTGGTAAAATTTAAAGTTTTGTTTAGGAAGTTTATTTTAGACACAGTGTGAGTAATGACACAATCAGCAGTGACTTTGTGTGACTACTGACAATCAGCGAGTGTTGTAGTAGCAGTCTGTGTGAGCGCTAAGTGCGTGGTAGTCACCGGTAGGCGGTAGCGGTTTGGCACATGCAGAGCGGTGCCTGGAGCAGTGAGCACCACGCGTTGGCCTCGTCACCGCTGTGCAGCGCAGGGGCTGCCGCGGTGCCGTGGTGAGGAGCTCCCTGGACTCGCCCCCTCCATGGCTCTGTGCCTCCACACCACGTTCTGGCCACGCACTTGGAACGACCACTGGGGAACGATCCTCACAATAACAACAATTAGAGCCCGACCGAAATTCAGTTTCGGTTTCGGTGCCGAAAGTTGGTAAATGGCCGCTTTCGGCAAACTTTCGGTTTCGGCCGAAAGTTAAATTTTTACTTTCGGTTAACTTTCGGCTTTAGCCGAAACTGATATTGACTTTCGGTCATCAACCGAACATCTATTTTCAGAATATAACGCTAGTGCTATGTCTATCACTGCCTATCGGGCTAGGCAATCTTATGCGATAGGCTGCAGCAGCAGCTTGGGAGCGAGATTACAGCCGCAACGATGGTCTGCTGTCAACAGACGGCAGCCTGCATCTGCATCCGTGAGTGGAGTCTCTTTGGCGGCACGACAACAAAGTGCCTCCATTGTCTGTTCCCAGCCGCCTGCCCGCCTTGGCTTATGTGTTGCATTCGCTTCAGTCTACACGCGTGTAGATACCGAGATTCGAAGTCTGACAATATTGATATTCAGTTAGTTAATAGTTCCGTAGCGAATTAGTGATAACGAAATTACGAATCTAAACGGAGCAGTTAATCAGTGTGAATTATACTCTTTGGTTCTTTCAGTAAAGTCACGTAGGTATAAAAAATAAAATAAATTTAATCACGACGTTTCAGGCGCAACCCAAGCGTCGGTCATTAGGTGGGACACCCACAGCAAGAAGTGGGCCACTGTGTGGGTGTCTAGATTACACCGTGAAGAATATCGAAACATGTGGTGTGGGATTACTTCACTAAAGTTGATTCTGATCAAAGAAAGGCACAGCAACTTGTTGGACGAGAATGCGGAAAAACTGGTATTTCTTAACTACAACATTCGTGTGTTTGGATATAATTACTAAGTAACACCTAAAGATTTTATATTACAGGTAGGAACAATGTTCCACACTGCCCACCAGGGATTTTTTGTCTGTCTGTCGTGCATAAATAAATAAATAACATAAACAGCTCTTTGATTGGTGGAGACCTACTGCCGGGTACGGAGAGGGGAGGTGCCTAAGGGAGGAGGGTCAGGGGAGGGGCCTAAGGAAAGGGGGAGTCAGGAGAGGGGCCTGAGGGGGGGGGGTCAGCGGAGGGGCCTGAGGGAGGGGGGGGTCAGGGGAGGGGCCTAAGGGGGGGGGGTCAGGGGAGGGGCCTAAGGATATGGGGGGTGGTCAGGGGAGGGGCCTAAGGGAAGGGGGGTCAGGGGAGAGGCCTAAGGGAGGGGGGGGATAGTTAAGGGGGCTGTCTGCCTGGCTACCTAAAGTCAAGTTATCTTTTATACATACAGGTAGGAACAACAGGTTCCACACTGCCCACCAGGGATTATTTGTCTGTCTGTCGTGCATATTATTCGCTGCGTTAACTCTCCCATGCCATTCGAGGGCATCTTGGTGCCAGTCCTTTCCCACCCCACCACCTCTGTGCTCTCTCCCTCCCCCGCCGATGCTGCTTCAAGCAATAGCGAATAGGCTTCAACGTAAATATTAAGAGTCTTCTATTAAGAGTCTTCAAGGCGGTACGTGACTCCACAGATATTTGCTTTATCACTAAAAGCACCATGAGTATATTGATAAGCTTTTCTCTCGTATCTCTTGACGCAGAGTAAGCTGCCTATGCACATATAATATTGTATTGTAAGTTAGAGTACTGGCGAAGCGTACTCAGTGTTTTGTATCTCCTGCACTTTTATTATCGATTTGTACCGTTTGCTTATGGAATATTCTATTGATTCCTAAGTCATGGAATCTATAATCTTCTACTTTTTGAGTGCTTGATCAAACTGCTTGGCGCATGGCACGCATTTTTACAGATGCATGTTTCAATGTCATTGTTCTGATCATTATAGATACAATATTAACAATATAATAAACGTACACCACTTGGTCAAGCCACTGCTAGATGAAGGCCTAACCACGCCATGTCAATCATTGAGCTTGTTTTGACCATACTTCACTCCGGTCATTGTGGGTGTGGTGAAGATTTGTAATGGATTTTTTTATAGGCTTTTGTGCATGCAATTATCGTAAAACCCTTAAAAATTCAATGAACATCCCTAACTGGGCATGTGTGCATGGTGGCAATGGCTGCCTGTGGCCATGTTTACAATTCAACTGGAGTCCCCCCCCCCACTCCCAGCACACTTTCCAGTTATTTAATTAATTGTGATTGATTTACAGTCATGATTTCATTATTTTTATTTCATTTTGACCATCTCTATTTTAATTCATACAGTTATTTTTTGGTTACTTTACTTTATCCTCAATGCAACATTGCAAAAATGCAAGTAGAGTTTTAATTAGGCTTGGCCAAGACACGTCGTGGCTAAAAGGGATAATAGCAAGTGGACAGAACTTGGGATGGAATGTCAACCGATGGAGAAAACACGTGTGAGAAAATAACCACCGCAGAGATGAAGCAATGAGATAATCTCATGCGCATGAGCTGGGTGGATCGCAGGATCATGAGGAATGGTGACAATATCGGGGAAAATATTGGGGAACCTTTTCTCCCAGCAGTCGATTGAGTATGGCTGATGATGATGAACATTGGCATGTAATGTACATGCATTGTAAATAATCTAATCTCACGTGCATTGTTTATTTGTCAGGAGCATAATCATTTTCAGTTGATTAATATATTTTACGTGCCTACTCAACGCTTTGGGTAGTTGCTACATTTGTGGGTAAGACACGAGGTTTCCATTTATTAATTTGCAAAAAATTGGTTTGCCATTTCTTATTTATAAATTATTCTGACATGATACATACATCGTGAGTGTGAAAAAGGATAATTGACAGTATTTGATACAGGTAGGAACAATGTTCCACACTGCCCACCAGGGATTATTTGTCTGTCTGTCTGTCGTGCATAAATATATATATAATATAAACAGCTCTTTGATTGGTGGAGACCTACTGCTGGGTACGGAGAGGGGAGGGGCCTAAGGATGTGGGGGGGGGGTCCGGGGCGGGGCCCCAGGGCCCCGGGGCCCCCCGGGGGGGGGGGGGGGAACGGGGAGGTGCTTAAGCAAGGAGGAGGGGCCGATAGTTAAGGGGGCTGGCTACCTGGCTGGCTGCCTGGCTCCCTAAAGTCAAGTTATCTTTTATACAGGTAGGAAAAACAGGTTCCACAATGCCCACCAGGGATTATTTGTCTGTCTGTCGTGCACGAATGCGCTGTCCAACCAAGTTCCTACCTGCCCACTCCGAAGGAACGTGTTTAGCGACTCTTACTGCAGGCTCTGAATGATTAGTTCTACATTTATTTTTTATTAAAGCAGCATTGCATCATGACATTTAATAAATCTTGTGTTCGGTAACTTTGGTTATATACCTTTCTGTTTCGGTCTCGGTTGAAAGTAATAATAATAATAATAGTTCAATTTGTAACGCGTGCAAATTTGCAGACGTAGTGGCCGCAACTCAGAGGCGCGGAGCCAAGCTCAGAGTCGCTCAAAAGCATGATTCTAGAGGTGAGTTTTTAAGTCTCTCTTGAAGGAGGCATTTGAGGTGAGGCTGCGAATGTGCAGAGGGATATCGTTCCAGACTGTTGGGGCTGCCACCGAGAAGCGGCGCATAGACATGACCATCCTGGATCTTGGTATCAAGAGGAGGTCGTGAGTCGCGCTGCACAGGCAGCTGCCGTGTGCTGAGCTGCAAGTTGTCAATAATGAAGAAAGGTACGGCGAGCAGGCGGATATGAAGGCATTGTGGCAGAGGCAGGCGGTCTTGTATGTGACCCTACTGGCGATGGGTAGCCAGTTGAGAGCACGGAGACAAGCTAGTGAGTCGAGACGGGGATGAGTGTGGGCAATGACGACGCGTGCTAGGTTATTTTGTAGTCTTTGAAGTTTCTTTAGGTTGCCAGCGGAGGTCCGGACTAGGACGGAGTTGCAATAGTCAAGGCGGGACCCAACTATGCAACATGCCAATGTGTTGGCAATTTCAGTAGAGATGAGAGGACGTATGTGTCTAAGAGCCTTCAGGTGAATGTTACATGAGCTGATGATATGGTTGGTTTGACGGTCGAAGGATAAAGTTGAATCTAGGATGACACCGAGGTAGCTGAAGTGGTCGGTGAACTTGATGCTGTGACTGAAGATGTGTATGTGTGTGGGGAGTGCTGCTGAATTGAGACGTTGCTTGGTACCTAACATGATGGCCACTGACTTTTTCGGATTAAGGGCTAGGTTGTGTGCAGTGAACCATTGTTGCATGGCGGTGGTACATTCCGAGAGCCTCTCGAATCCAGATGCATTGCTAGAATCGATGGCGGTGAATAGAATCGTGTCATCCGCGTATGAGTGATGCTTAACACCGAAGCTTGCAATGAGCCGGCCGATCGGGGAAGTGTAGGCTGTGAAGAGCAGGGGACCTAGAACAGAGCTCTGGGGAACCCCGCATAATGCTGTTGTTTCAGGCAATGTGGACATGCCTACCCTGACTGAAGATTGCTGGTCAGAAAGGTACGAAACTATCCACTTGAGTGCTGAGCCGCATATACTGAAGTCGGATTTCAGGAGGGAAGTAAGGAGCGAATGGTTGATGGTGTCGAAGGCTGACGAAATGTCAAGACTTACAAGTGCAACAGTTGAGCCGGAATCAATGATCGTTAAAATGTCATCGAGCACTCTAGTGAGTGCTGTTTCTGTGGAATAGTTTTCACGGTAAGCTGACTGGAAGCAGTAGTTTGCGGAGGAGGTGATGTGTGGTTTTAGCTGGGCGAGAGCTAGTCGTTCAAGGAGTTTAGAGAGGTTCGAGAGGTTAGTGATGGGACGATAACTAGATGGGTCAACCTGGATCTAGACTTGGTTTCTTTAACAAGGGAGAAACCAGGCCAGGTTTGAGGTTGGACGGAAAACACCCCGAAGAGAAGGAGGCATTTGCGATGTTCCTGATCATGATGGCGAGTTCCGGAGCACATTGCTTGAACAAGGAACCTGGGAGCACGTCGAATGGAGATGACTTCAAATAAAGTGATTCAATTAAAGAGAAAACGTCTTTTGTAGACACCAGCTTTAGCGTAATTAGAAGAGTGTCTGGGTTAGTGCTTACAATTTTAGGTACCATGAGCGGGGTACAATGTGTCGGTAGACGTGCACGAGTTTGCGACGGTGATTAGCTTGATGGTGAAGTAAGTATTAAAAGAGGTGGCAAGTTTCAGTGAGGCAAGGGGATCGCTAAGGTGAGGGACCATGGTGCTACCAGGATGTAGAAGATCTTTGAGGGTTTTCCATAGAATGCGCGGTTTTCCGGTTGCTTTTTTGATGCGTTCCTCAATGTAGGAGGAACGTGAGACTAGGATCAGTTTGTTAGTTTTCCTGCAGGCGACTCTGTAAGCAAGTCGATCAGCAGGTAGACCACTGCGGGATGCGATACTTTCAAGGCGCCTCCTGGTTCGCTTAGCAATGATGGCATCTCTTGAGAGCCAGTGAGCGTCGTGGGAAGACTGCCTAGCGGTTCGTGATTTTAATGGAGCTAGTTTGTCCAGCGCCGCCCTCATGTCAGCTTCTAGTTGGAGAGCGCAGACGATTGGATCCGATGATGGGGATAACATTGAAAGCGAATTTGCAAGGAGGTGATGAAAAGCAGAAAATTCGATACCCTTAAAATTACGCAAGTTGCGGGTGAATTTGATGGTGATTGGCTTGGGAAATTGGAGGGAAGAAAGTATGAGGCGGTGGTCTGAGTAACCAGTTTGGAAAACTCCCAGTGCAGTGATGCGTTGGTGCTGGTCGGGTTCCAGAACCAGGTCGAGCATGCTCTCAACGTTTGTTGACGAAGCTCTGGTGGGGCCTGAGTTTGTGATGACCAGGTTATGGCAGGCCAAAGTTGACTCAAGGTGACTATCGATGGAGGCTGGGGTATTGCCTGGGGTATTGCCTGGGGCAATTAAAGCCACCTGTAAGCACGAGCCTGTGAGATGGGTTAGGAATCAGATATAGGAATTCCGAAAGCTCATTTAAGAAGGTGTTGATGCTGCCATCTGGAGGGCGATAGATGGAAATGATGGAAAATCACTCGTTAGTAGTAAGGGATACGGACTGGACCTCGAAGGTGGCGGGAGCCATTGGTAGATAGAGCTCTTTAATTTTCAAGTGAGCATTGTAAACGACCGCTAAGCCACCACCCCGCTGGTTAGTTGCGCGAGGTTTATGAAGAACCTTGTATCCTGGGGGCGCAACTTCCAGAGAGATGGCTGGCGGGGAGTCTTGCCTGCACCAGGTCTCAGTGATGAGCAAAAGGTCGATGTGGTGGTCCGAGATGGTGTCGTGAATCAGGGCTGATTTATTGGTGATGGAGCGTGCGTTGAGTGAGTAGGCCGAGGCGGATGTGTGAAGGTAGATGTGAAGATCCGTGCAGGTGTGGCGTCGAGGGAATAGAGGAGTTGGCTGGTTCGAGGTCGACCTGAGAACGGCGGCCCCTACCACCTCTGCAACCACGGTGCCAATGCAGTCTCCGACGTTGACCTCGGAGAAGCCCAAGGATAGAGAGCTTCCTCAGGAGCGCGGGTTCCAGGTGCAGGTGATGGAGAGATGGTGCATGTCGAAGCCCTATTATATCAGCCCGTGCTGCACCGATGGTGCTGATGAAGGGGCCCGGATTCGGGTGGACTCCAATCAGCGGCTCTGCTGCCCTGAGCAGCAAGTCGAGGTGTCGTTGTCCAAGCTCCACGCTGTCAGCAAGCACTTCCCCATACGTAGCGGATGCAAACAAGCCCGTGTAAACACTCGTTGAGCGCGTACACGGGCGTACAGAACCACGCAGGCGGGGCGTACAATGGAGCAGCCAGAAGAACACGAGGTCCAGTGGATTAGCTGACCACGCGCTGTGCTCCAGCTCGCAGGTGATGCAGCAGGATGGACGAACCTCGCAGAGCTCCCGTTCACTGGTGGTGCTGGGCAGCAGGCAAGCCAACTCTGTCGTGTTGAGGAGATGACAGTCTGCTTCGCGTTCCCACTTGCTGATGGTGATGAACATTGGACGGAGCACGTAGATCTCCCACTTGCTGGCGATGCTGGGGCACGCCAAGCTCACACTCGCTGATAGAGGAGGAAGAGGTGCCTTGTGAGGACGTTGCTGGTAGAAACCGTACCCGGGGCGGCTGTTAAGCCGCGCCGCATGAACAATACAGCCAGCGTCCTCCAGCTTCGTGAGTGGAAGTAGCAGGCCTCGTTTACTCGCACTGCCCCACAGCTGTGCGATGCGGCAGTTAAGGCGGGTTGTGTGACACTGCAGTAAACGGCATTTGTCAGCTGTTGTAGCACCGCGAGGCGTGTGCAGTGAACACGGAGGCGGGCGGGTTTGGGTGCAGGGATCTGCCGCCAGTTAAACTTTCGGTTTTGGCTTCGGTTTCGGCTGAAAGTCAATATTGAACTTTCGGTCTGGTTTCGGTTTCGGCCGGAACCATAAATTCAATTTCGGTCGGCCTCTAACAACAACAACCACTCACAACAACAACAACCACTCACAACAACAACAGCCATGCACTACAAGAATCACCACTCACAACAACAACCACTTAAACAACAATCACTCACAATGACTCACAACAACGACTCACAACAACAACCACTCACAGCATCGACCACTCACAATAACAACAACCACTCACAACAACAAACGACCATTGGGGAACGATCCTCACAGCCCCCAGCGCCTGTGTCCACCCAGCGGCATGAGTGACGGGTGTCAGGCTGCGTGTGGTGGGGTGAAGTGTGGGGACACCAACCCACTCCACGATGTCCCTTCACTGTGGAACAGGAGACCAAACACCCACGAGAGCTCCATGCTCATGGAGGTCCTTATGCCAGCAGTGGCATAAGCACGCAATTGCAGGGCTGCACCTTTATAGTGCTGACACAGAGAGGGTGCTGACACAGTGAGAGTGCTGACATACAGTGAGAGTACTGAAACACAGTGAGGGTACTGACACATGAGAGTACTGACACATAAAAGTGCTGACACACAGTGCGAGTACTGACACAGTGTGAGTGCTACACGCAGTGAGAGTACTGACACGCAGTGAAAGTACTGACACCGAGTGAGAGTACTGCCGCATATGAGAATACTGACACATGAGGGTGCTGACACAGAGTGCTGACACAGTGAGAGTACTGAAACACAGTGCGGGTGCTGACACAGTGAGGGTGCTGACACAGTAAGAGTACTGACACAGTGTGGTTGCTGACAGTACTGACCGACAGTGAGAGTACTGACACACACTGAGAGTACTAACAAAAAGTGAGGGTGCTGATACACAGTGAAGGTGCTGACACAACGAGAGTACTAACACAGTGAGAGTATTGAAATACAGTGAGGGTGCTGACACACAGTGAGAGTACTGACACGCAAAAAAGACAAACACAAAGATTCCCCGTAAAGATTTAACAGACTGTTGGAGCAAGTGTTGTTAGCGAGCACCTATGAAGGCCAGCACGGCACACGAGGGGGTGGGTGGCCAACACCACGCCCGGCCGCCTTTGTATCCCTAGTGGGGATGTGTATGCACCGCACCAGGTACTCATTTGAAGTTGAGTCGACCTAGGGGAGGCCCAGGATCGGTTCAGATAATCGTCACTGTTGTTGGCCATGAGCGGGAATCGAACTCTGGCCGCCGGGTTCATAGCGCAGCATGCTAACCGCGACACTACCGCTCCCCACACACACTGAGAGTACTGACACAACAACAACAACCACCATTCCCCACTAAGTGGTGGTGACGTCACCACGACGCTTGTGCCAGGCCACAGTGAAGGTGCTGACACCCAGTGAGAGTACTGACACACAGTGAGAGCACTGACACAGTAAGGGTGCTGACACAGTGAGAAGTGACATACAGTGACAGTACTGACGCACAACAACAACTGCCATTCGCCACTAAGTGGCGGTGACGTCACCACGACGCTTGTGCCAGGCCATGTGCACCTTGAGGCCACATGCAGTGTCGAACGCCCGCTGGCAGGAGGTCACGGGGCAGACCCAGGTGCCATGGGTCGACTGAGATGACCGAGACGACTGGCTGATGCACCACCTGTGCCCCCTACTGTGCCAACTTGCTGTGCTTTAGCCACCTGTCGCTCCGCGCGTTGTTGTGAGCATCGCTCCTCCGCCCTCCGTTGTTGTTGGAGGGCGACTGCCTCCAACTGCCCAGTAGCGTCCTTCACGAGCCTCCTCCATAGAGGCCGATCTTAACACCGCTGGTACCAGTCATCGGCAAGTCCACTCAGCTCCACGTCCTCCTGTACCACATCACTCCATCTCTTCTCTAGCCCATGCCACGCCCGTTTAGCCCCCTTGATCCGGCCGAATAAAAGCTGTTTGGGCATGCGGTGATTGGGCATGCGGGCTACATGGCCCAGCCAATGCAGCCTTGCCTGCCAGAGGTGCTCACTGATGGGACTTTGTCCAAATCTTTCAAGGATTTGTAAGCTCCTCACACAATCCAGCCTGGTTAAGACCAGGATTGATCATAGGCAGGCCCGACTAAATGTTTCTAACCAGCGAAAATGTTCCATTAGGGGGGTCCATGTTTCGCAAGCGTAGAGAAGGGAGGGAATGACTGTGGCCGAGAAGACCCGAAGCTTTGTGCGGAGCGACAGACTTGGTAGCTTCCACACAGCGTTACGCAACCAATGAAAAGATAATGCCGCTCGGCTGATTCGGAGTGAGACCTCTGCTGTTAAACCGGAGTCAGTCATGAGGACACTGCCCAGGTATGGGAAACTCTCCACTCTCTCCACAACTGCCCCATCGCCAATTGGGAGTTGTGGTGGTGGAGTGCCCAATGGTACAAAATACCCAGGCAGGTGCTTCGTTTTGGTGGGGCTGATGGTAATGCCCCACCTCTTAGTGGCACACTCCAGGTTCAGCAGCAGCGCCTCCAACTCCTCCTCTGAGTGAGCTGCAATTACCAGGTCGTCAGCATACATAACGTGGCTGACCAATAGGGAGCCATCCCTTGACCGTACCCGGGCATCGATCAGCCTCCCATTGTATCTGTACCAGATGGAAATTTCTCAGGCACAGCTACTGAAAGCTTCACCAACTACGTGGTCGAAATAGATGTTAAATAATGTTGGAGCCAGACGACATTTCTGTCACACCCCAAGGTGTACAGGGAATGGCTCTGACTCCTGGCCACGTAGTTTTACCCGGGCCTGTTCACCATCATGAAGGTCCTTAATGAGCGTGAGCAGAGGGTCAGGGACTCCGAAAGCACGAAGAACAACCCAGAGCCCAGGCCTACTGATGAAACCGCATTGGGGCTCCGCAAGCCTCTCCTCAGCGTGCCTAGCAAGGCGATGTTGAATAATCCTTGCCAGGACCTTTCCCGGCACACTGAGGAGTAAGATGCCCCTGTAGTTGTTACTGTCTGTGCGTGCAGTCCCCCTTCTTAAAGAGGGGGACCACCAGGGCATCCTTCCAATCCTGCGGAACCCATCTAGTGGCCCAGACTGTTGTTATGATGTCATGTAGGGTAGTCTGCGCACAAATGCCACCCTCCCTCAGCATTTCGCTTGGGAGATCATCTCTGCCCGGTGCCTTTCCTGGTCTCAGACTCTGGATCGCCTTCAGTACTTCCTCAACGGATGGCACCTCAGCCAGCCACTCACAGGGAGTGACTTCCTCCTCCAATATTTGAGGCACCGCAGCCTTAGCAGGGTCATCCCCACTTTGTCCCATGATGCTTTCCAGGCCCCAGGACCTCACAGAAATGCTCAGCAAATCTGCATACATGTTCCTGGGGGTCGGAGATTGGATCACCGTTCTTTCCCCTAATGATAGTAATAGGTGTGGCACTGCAAGTTACTATTTTGATGGAGTTAAATATGGATTTGTGATGGCGGGCCATTGAGGCAGACTCCGTCTCCTGAGCAACCCGCGACCACCACCCATCCTTGCAGTGCCTCACGGTTCTCCGAACATCCGAGTGAAGGCTGCGGTAAGCCTCCGCATTGAAACACAATGACAGTACTAACACACAGTGAGTAATGACATACAGTGATAGTACTGACACACTAAGTAGTGACATACAGTGACAGTACTGACACACAGTAGGTAGTGACACACAGTGACAGTACTGACACACAGTAAGTAGTAACAGTGACAGTACTGACACAGTGAGTAGTGACACACAGTGACAGTACTGACACAGTGAGTAGTGACACACAGCTTGATGAAGACAGGCGAGTTGTACTCGCTATTCAGTGTTTGAAGCTTGGTGGCCAATGGAGATGTAAGCTCTGGCAGAACGCTGTGCATTGCAGCTCACAATTCAAAGTCTGTTCAGTATTTTCCCTCTAGACAGCCAGCGCACCTCTGTGTGAAGTTATCGTTGCTTGTGTTCAGATCCCATGGTTTCGCACAGCTTGCAAAACAGTCGAGAATTAAGTGGCATTGACTTAACCAAGTTGATTACTTTAACAGCATCATTTAATGCTGCATGCAAATCAGAACTCATTGTTTTTGGAGGCCAACGCTTCCCGATGTGTCATGCAGTGGGTCCACTGCACACCGCGATTTTCATTCCAAATCCATGCGAGTCCTTTCACCCACCCCGTCATTGATGCGGCCGCGTCAACACAAACTTGGGTGCAGGGATTGCAGCTCAAACCGTGTTCAGAGATAAAGTGGTGGACAATGTGAAGAATGTCCTGTCTGGCTGTATTCCCCTTTACACTCTTGCAGAAGGGGATATGCTCACAAATGTCGCCAATGTCCCTGTATCATACACATACAACCGGTGTGCCTCCCCACTGATACCTGTAGACTCATCGAGCTGGAGGGCAAATTAATTACCCATTCTAAGTTTTTCCACAACTTGATCAACAACATCGGTGGCCATGTCATCCATCCTTCAGGACACTGTGTCACGTGACAAAGGAACGCTCTTAAATGCGTCCGCTGCTTTTGTGTCAAGCC
>JAAXLI020001575.1:16882-27292 GCA_014621495.2 Entosphenus tridentatus
CACCCACTCACCCACCCAGCCAATCAGCCACCCACTCACTCACCCACCCACTCATCCACCCACCCACTTACCCACCGACTCACCCTTCAACCACCCACCCACTCTTACACCCACTCATTCACCCACCCACTCCCCCACCCACTCACCCATCCACCCACTCCCCCACCAACTCACCCAAATACTCATCCACCCACCCACTCACCCACCCACCCACTAACCCATCCACCCACTCACCCACCCAATTACTCAACCACCCACTCACCCACTTACTCACCCACTAACGCATCCACTCACTCACCCACTCACCTACTCACACATCAGCTGATCTTCTCTGGCCCAAGCCAGCCACCCAATTAAACACATGGGTGGAAAATACTCGATTTTTCCAGCGGCAGGCATCGGGTTTTTTCTTTAATACAATTAAACCCGATTTCGGGGAATTAAAACCTGGTTTAATGAATACGAAACTGATAGGCTTAGGCTGCTTCCTCGTCGGTGCTGCTATCGTACTCGGGGCCAACTGACACGGGGTAGTCGTAGAATGCGGGCAGGTTCTCCACAATCGTGGGCGCCAGTGAGTTCCTTAGCTTGGAATGGATGAGAAGTGGGCGAAGTGCGGTTCTGCAATTAGAACCAATTACACCGGATTTCTCCCAATCTCAGATGATCGGGTTTAATATAAAAAGACAATTAAACCCGATTGTAAAAAACCCGACTGTGCCACCATTACTTACACACCCAACCACCCATCCACTCACGAACCCACTCACCCACTCACACATCAGCCGATTTATTCTCTGGCCCATTCACTCGGCACACGAGGGGGTGGGTGGCCAGCACCACGCCCGGCGGCCTTTGATCCCATGTTGCGATGTTTACACACCGCACCAGGCACTCATTTGAGGTGGAGTCGAATTAGGGGAGAACCATGACCGATTCAGATAATCGTCACTGGTGTTGGCTGTGATTGGGAATCTAACTCGCGTCGTTAATTCTAGCTTCAAATCTAAGATTAATGCCCTCTACGGGGAGGAATTCCGCCTATCTATTAGAGTTTTTAACAGACGAGACAAAAAGTCACAGCTTCGCGAGACGGCGGCCTTCTTCAAGAAATGCCGAGATAACAAGATAATACCCATCGCTTTCACAGATCTTATTTTAAGCTAGCCTATCACTAATCTCGGAGAGAATAAGGTTACTCCGATCTGAACTCGATAATTTAGACAAGACTCTCTTACAAACATTTTTTAATGTTAACACAAAAAATGTCACCTTCCGATTGGAACCACGTTGATAACATGACTTCTGCTTCTGCTTACTCAATGTCAGCCAAATGCAAAGCTAACGTGATTTCTAAATTCAACCTACTATCTAAGAAGAAACCAGAGCCACACATCACAAAGCTGGATGTTAACAAAACCGTTATTAATAAGAGTAACATCCCAATTTCTGACAATCTAAATACGGTACTGGCCAAAGGACTAAATTTCGCCGCTACCCCTAAATATATACGAGTAGAGGATGTGATTTCTCAGATTGATGTAGCCCTCAGAGGCATAGGACACATCCATGCGGATGTAGCAAGAGCTGAAATAGCCACTATTAAGAATGCTAAGAAACCCACTAGTAACATCAGCAAAAACGAACGCTCTGAACTCACGGACCTAAAAAAGAGAGATGATATAGTCATCCTCTCGGCAGACAAGGGCAATGCCACGGTCATCATGGATAAAGATTCATACAACAACAAAATCCTGGACCTACTTAATGATGGGAGTTACTCCAAAATTAAAAACGATCCCACTAAAAGCCTAACGACAAAAACCAACAGAATCATCACGAGTTCGACTTCCCTAATCGAACCAAGCAAACGTCCCTCTCTGAAACCATCGGCGGCAAGACCTCCCAGACTCTATGGTCTTCCCAAGATCCATAAAGAAGGCACCCCGCTACGACCCATCGTGTCGACGAGAAACTCTCCTACCTACAAACTAGCCCGGTTTCTATCAGATACTCTGCTTCCCTTCACAGGCAAGACCTCTTCGGCAGTACTCAACTCAACCCAATTAGTCTCTATGGTTAAGTACATGGTACTATCTCCTGATGACATCCTCGTCAGTTTTGATGTAGTATCTCTGTTTACCAAAGTCCCAGTACCGGACACCCTAACAATAATTGAGGACTTGGTCCAACATGGATTGAATTCTGATGTACCTGCGCTGGTTAGGCATTGCCTCGCCAACACCTATTTTACCTGGAATGGCACCTTCTACAAACAGAATGAGGGTACCCCTATGGGCTCCCCCTTGTCACCAGTGATAGCCAACATGTTCATGGAAAAGTTTGAATCAGACGCCATCCAGACATCCACCCTGCGTCCTTCCCTGTGGAAGAGGTATGTGGATGACACTTTCGTCATCTGGCCACATGGCCTCCCAGCATTGAACCACTTCTTGGACCACATCAATTCCAGACACCCATCCATCAGATTCACCATGGAAGTGGAGAAAGATAGTAAACTACCATTCTTGGATATTCTGTTTGAGAGGAGACCTGATGGATCCTTGGGACATTCTGTCTACAGGAAAGCCACCCAAACAGATTCCTACTTGAAACCGGATTCCCACCACCACCCATCTCAAAAGAATTCTCTCATCAAAACGCTATACCACATAGCTCATGGCATTTCTGACCAACACCACCTGGCCAGTGAATTAAGACATGTACATCGGGCCCTCAGGATGAATGGATACTCTGACCGCACCATCCGCCAAGCTGTTTCTCCCACCATACAGAAACAGCCACTTGAAACTCCGACCAAAACTATCACGTTACCATACATAGCAGGCGTGACCAAAAAGATCTCCAAAATTCTAAACAAACATAAGATCCAAGTCCGATTCAGTACAGTGTATAACATCCGTGATCTGATTCCATCTGTGAAGGATGTCGTTCCTGACTTACAGTATCCTGGAGTCTACAAACTGAGTTGCAGTTGTGGTGATTTATACATTGGAGAAACGAAACGTCATGTTTCTGATCGTGTCCGCGAGCACAAGTCAGATCTGAAACATGGCAGAACTGATTCTTCGGCGTTGCCGATCATTGCTACAACTCTGTCGGCTCTCATGAAATTGTCTTTTCCGAGACCAAGGTGCTCTGCAAACCTGGCTACCATCAAAGGTTTGTACACGAAGCCATACAAATATACAAACACAGACATAATTTCAACCGTGATGATGGTTACAAACTGAGTAATCATTGGAAAGATGTGATTAACCATGCAAAAAAGTTTTAACTACACTTATTTGGACCATCTTATTTGACAGACAACTATTACAGGTTACTGATAGACAGCCAGTTCTGTTTTAATAGGTTTAGCTTTCTTTTTTCACACTTTTGTTATGTAGGCCAGGCTTAGTCACAAACCGAACCTCTCCATAATAAAAGCTCAGTCTTTTGTTATATAGCCTATTACCATCTACATGGCAGAGGCTCGGTCTCATTTGCAGCATTTGTTATGTAGGCTAGGCATAGTCACAAACCGCACCTCTCCATAACAAAGGCTCAGTCATTTGTTATGCAGTCTATTCTTAGTCTTAAGCCTCACTTTACCATATTAATAAAAGTGTGCCGTTCCTGGCCCTTCCCCTCTCAACCATTATATATACGGAGTGGTATCTCTTGTAATCTCTCATTTACTTGATACAGCTGTCGGGCTGTGACGGTTCCACCTGGAAGCTTGTGTTGCCTCCGAAACGTCGTGATTTATTTATTTATTTTACTTTTATAAATTTCAATTTTATTTTTTTACCTACGTGACTTCACCGAAAAAACCTAAGAATATGAATTCCTGCAGTCACGACAGCTTCAAATCTAGAAGCTGAACCACGTTGGGTGGCCGGAGGGGATCTGCGCCATCAGCCACATGGCTGGAGGAGCTTCGGCACACCATCGGCCAGCGGTGTACGGAGTGGGGAAGCAGAAGAACTGACGAGGAAGCGTGTGCGGGGCGCGCGTGAGGAGATGCTGAGCCGCTGTCAGGATCAGCAGGGTGCGAGCAAGAAGCTAAATAAAAGAGCAACGGAGACCAGCAGTGTGTGACGAAGTATTTTATTACATTGGGGTCAGAAGTGCTTCGAGATGTCAAAACATCTCAAGAAGAAGAATCTACTTACGCCTTCTTCAGAGGACGACGAGGACCTTCACCCAGCAGTGGTGGTCCCGAACACGGAGGGCGCAGGCGGGATGGTGGCGATCGACACGACAAGGGTACAAGATGTTGTCGTGGGAGCCGGGCCGTCTGCGTCTTCGGGCGCCGAGGATGGCTGGCGGCTCGTAGCGGAGAAAATTGATTAGCTACGGGCGGTTTTGCTGGATTTGGTCACCCTGGTCGTGCCAGCGATGATGCCGGGACAGCCACGTGTCGGGCCTTTCTGGGGGGAAACTTCAGGTGGGGCCGAGACATCCGCCATTGTGACCTCTGCGAGGCTTCCCGCCTTCCCCGACATGTGGCAAGACGCCGCCATCTTGGGCGCGGCAACGACTGACTGGCGGGAAGCCGCCATCTTGTCACCACCACGTGGGGCGCCCGCTTCGGGTGACAGCAGCGAGGGGACTCGCAGCCACCGTCTGACGACTATTAAAGAATTTAACGTCAGAGGGGATTGGAGTGCATTCGCTTGGCGCTTTGAATTGGCCTTGGAAATTCTGCCAATGCTCCTCGATGACAAGTCCTTACAATTTTTCTGCTCCATCATGGCCGCGAAGAAGGCGACGCTGAAAGGGGCTTTCGACGAGATGGCGGAAGCATACGAGCCTCCGGACGACGCACACCATAGATTTGTCCAAAGACAACGGGCACTGGAGGAATCATCTGTGGCCTTCCGTGGCCCTGTGGTTGCGCTGGCCATGGCCGCGTATCCCGAGACCGAGCCCGACTTGTTGGAGCCCTTGATACTGGGGAAGATGTTGGAAATGTCCAAGGACCTGGGCATTCCACTGCCCGTGTGCGGCAATGAGCAGCTGACCTCCCGGTTGGCTGCCAAGTGCCTCGACGCGCAGTTTAACTTGCGCCGTTGGGCGCAGATGGCCACCTGGACGGGGGGTTCGACCATGGAATGGAAGGCCGTTGGTTGGACACCGTCGAAGGCCGTATTCGTCTCGAACGAGGTGAGGCCTGGCGATCTCACTGCGGCGGCGGCCCAGTGGGTTCCACGGGGGGGAGCGGTGTTGCACTCAGAGCCCTCAGCGGTGGATCGCCAGGATGCATCGGATGATGACACAGTGGCGGAAACTTGCTCGAAGAGTCGTTGCAGCCGCCACTGGGTCTTCGACTGTGCCGGGCTCTATACAGGGGATTGACGTGCAGATTTTAGTCCATTCAGGCACGTCCGCCACTATCATCTCGGACATTATATTCCATCTCCTATCCATTCTGCCGTCGCGGGTACGTCCGGTTTTTGATGCGTGTGTTGCCGCTAACTAGGGGAGTGTGGGCATCGTGGGTCAGGTGGAAGAATGCATTTCCGTTGGGGATGTGTCGGCTTCGGGGATGGTGTTGATCTCCAGGTCCCTCACTGTGCCTTGCTTATTGGGGACCGATTCCCTGGTGAAGATGCCGATTCAGATAAGGGTCGATCAGGGTTGCATTGAGTTACCGGTGGGCCGTAAGATTTTATTTTTGCCATCGCCGAGGGGCCGGTCCACCCCGGACCTCCAGGTGCAGGCGCTGTCCGACGTTTCAGTCGACATTCCACCGGGCTCGCAGATGCTCATTCCGCTGCGCTATCAGAAACCCATGCCTGGGGTTGAGGGGGCGGTGGGTGTGTTGTTGTCGCCATCCAACGCTGTTACGGGCGGCCTGGCGTTGGTCGCAGCCCGGACGATTGTTCGGCCGGGTCAGCCTCCGTTTTTGCAAGTGTTAAACGGAGGCGCGGACAATGTTGTGGTGCCGGCCAGTATGGTCCTGGTCCATTCCACGGCCTCTTTCATGGCCCATGATGATCCGGATCGCCAGAGTCTCGTGGCGGGGGTTTCGGCCTCTACGTCGCAGGATGATCGATGGATCGCCGGGTTGTGTCAGGAAAACGTGTCCCTGACTACGTACCAGCGGTCCGCGCTTCGCACCCTGCTGTCCAAATATTCCGACGTCTTTAGCAAAGATGATTTAGATCTGGGACGCACCTCGCTGCTCTCCCATCACATTGATACTGGGGATGCTAGTTCCATTCGGATGAATCCGCATCGGTTGAGCCCAGCGGAGAGGGATCATGTCCGCGGCGTAGTAGATGATATGATGGCCGCCGACATTATTTCTCCGTCCAACAGCCCATGGGGCGCTCCGGTGGTCCTGGTAAAGAAAAATGATGGTAGCCTGCGATTTTGTGTTGATTTTCGGAGGTTAAACAAAGTGTCAGTTGCAGACCCTTACCCCCTGCCGCGTATGGATGATTCCCTCGATGTCTTGTCTGGGGCGTAATTTTTTTCGACTCGACCTCTCTTCGGGGTTCTGGCAGGTCCCCCTGGACGAATCATCGAGGGAAAAGATGGCTTTCCATACGCCGCAGTGCCTGTTTCAGTTTAATTGTCTCCCCATGGGTTTGAACGCCGCCTCTGCTACGTTCCAGAGGTTGATGGAACTCGTGTTGACCAGCCTGCAGTGGGACACGTGCCTGATATATTTGGACGACGTTATTGTTTTCAGCCGCACGTTTGAGGAGCATCTTCAGAGATTGGATGCTGTTTTTGCTAGGGTACATTCCGCAAATTTGAAATTTAAGCCCAAGAAGTGTCACCTTTTGCAACACTCCATGCGCTATTTGGGTCACATTGTTAGCCCTGATGGTGTGGCCACGGACCCGGACAAAATGGCGTGCGTTTCGGGACTGGCCGACTCTGGCCATGGTGGGAGACGTATGTCGATTTGTCAGGTTCGCTTCCTATTACCGCAGATTCGTTCCAAATGTTGCTACGGTCGCTAGGCCGCTGCACCTCCTTACGGCAAAGAACCAGAAGTTCAGATTTGGGCTGGCAGAGGAGGTGGCGTTTCACGGCCTACGCGATCGCTTGGCATCAGCGCCAATGCTGGATTACCCTGATTTTGCTTTGCCTTTTATTTTGGATACCGACGCTAGTGACACGGGTATTGGCGCCATCCTATCGCAGTGTAAAGGTGGCATCGAGCGCTTTGTGGCTTACGGGAGCCGCGTTCTCTCTCTGGCGGAGACCCACTATTGCGTCACCCGGTGGGAATTGTTAGCTATTGTGCATTTGTCCGACAATACCGCCCGTCTTTGTATGGCCGGAAATTCATTGAGCGCACGGACCATGCGGCCTTGCAATACTCCCTGAAAGTTGACCAGACATCTGGCCAGCTGGCACAATGGCTGGAAACTTTGCAGGAGTTCTCATTTGATGTTCAATACCGTAAGGGCACACGTCACGCTAATGCGGATGCACTCTCATGATTGCCACAGGGGTCCACCTGCGCATGTGCCTCTGGCACGAATAGGTGCACGTGGGTTCCACAGCCCCCGAGGCCTGTCGTGTCCGCTGTGGAGATGCCCGCGGCTTCCACGTGTCCAGAACCAGCTGATGGGGTTTTGAATTTGCCGCGTTCCATGTGGGTTCATGAACAATTGCTCGATGACTCGCTTGGGACCTTGCGGAGTCAGGCTGCAAAGTCGAAGGGGTATCCGTCATTTGATGGGATGCTGGGAGCAGCTCTCCATGATGGGTTGTTGATGTGGAGAGAGGACTTGCAGGGTGGCTGGCGCCTTGTTGTGCCGTCGTCGTTGTGATATGAGTTGATTCAGATTCTGCATGCTGAGAAGTTGTTTGTTGATCGGGGCCAATGGCTTGGCCTTTGCCCGACCAGTCAGCGTCGTCTATCATGAAGGCATTCCTGTTTGGTTACATCATGGACAAGGGGGCGCCGGAAAGGCTGCTTACGGACCAAGGGCGAAATTTTTCTTCAAACCTATTGCGGGATGTGTGCGACGCACTGGAAACTAAGAAAGTTCGGACCTCTCCCTACCATCCACAAACTGATGGGATGGTTGAACGGTTGAACTGGACCCTGTCGGCCATGCTCTGCCATACGGTTAGCGAGAAGCAGGCCGATTGGGATTTGCATATCCCGGGAGTGCTCTCCGCTTACCGGATGGCACCACGTGCGTCGACGGGGTATTCACCTTTCTTTTTTGATGTACGGTCGCGAGAATGTGCCGCCTGTGGAGGTACAACTTGACATGCGGGTGAAGGGTCCTATTAAACCCCTCCCCGAGTATATTCGCGATATATTCGCGAATCCGCGCGTGGCGAAGGCGCGGGACGCGGCCTGATTGGCTACGGGCAAGACCCAGGCCCGGAACGAACGGTGCGCCCGGCGCTCTCATCGTGGGTCCCCTTGGCGAGTGGGGGACATGGCCTGGCTCCACTGCCTACAGGTGCCGGTGGGGACCTCCCCTAAGTTGCACAAACCCTGGCAAGGGCCGGTGGTGCTGATTGAGGTCCCTAGCCCACAGTCCGCACGCGTTCAGGTCGGGTTGCGCCGTTGGTACGTTCACACATCCCGATTGAAACCCTACCTTGCTCCGCGTGTCGATGCGTCATCTCCTAACATTGCCTTGCCGGTGTCTGTCGCGTCCGAAGTGCCACTGCCCTTGCCTGTTCAACCTGCAAGCGTGCCTGTCGTGCCTCCTGTAGACGGGCCGGTGGTGATCCTACCGGACAAAAGGATTTCTGCACCGGGTGGGCCTACCACGGCCACGGGGGCACCTGCTCCCGCTGCCCCTCCAACCCCGCCGAGGTTGCAGCTGCAAGGGGCCCTGATTATGGGCCTTTCTGGTGAGCGGGTTGCTGGAAAGGACAGGCCTCCACTAGCGGCGGATGATTCTGTTTCCGCCTCTCCTCAAACCCTGTTGGGACTGCGATTTCTGAGGGCGCTGCTTCTTGTGAAGGACGAGCCGGCGACCCGCACTCGTTCCAGATTTACATCCTTATAACGGTCATTCTAACATTATAACAGCATTGCCAATATTATAAGAACATAAACGAACTTACAGACAATGCTTCTTAAGGTCCCACAATGGACGATTGCGGCTGGCTTCACTGGGACGCGATGTGTGCCGCCATCTTGAATTACGTGTGTAATGGCCGACGCCCGCGTGGTTCAGTGGAAACCTAAAATCGCAACTTCCTGGTCACGTGACCACGCCCAGCATCCAAAAACAGGAAATTCCTGTTTTACACAGGCCCCACATCTGCCGTGAGGCAAGACAGCGAGCGTAAATGGGGTTCGCTGCTGGGCTCTGGCCCAATCATACGGCCCGGGGTATTGGGGGGCGGAGCCCAGTATGGGGGCATATGGGAGGGCCCACCATTCACCTCGGGTCCAATCAGAAGCGAGGTGAATGGGGGTGGAACCAGCAGGGCGCTATGGGAAGGCCGGATCTGACGGTCCGGAAGGGGAGGAGAGAGGATCACGTGGTAAAGGGGATATAGGTGGGAGCCCGGAAGGGCTCCGGGTAAGTTGCTGGAGTGAAGAAGCTGAACCACGTTGGGTGGCCGGAGGGGATCCGCGCCATCAGCCACGTGGCTGGAGGAGCTTCGGCACACCGTCGGCCAGCGGTATGCGGAGTGGGGGAGTGGAAGAACTGACGAGGAAGCGCGTGCGGGGTGCGCGTGAGGAGACGCTGGTTCACTGTCAGGACCAGCGGGGTGCGAGCAAGAAGCTAAATAAAAGAGCAACGGAGACCAGCAGTGTGTGACGAAGTCTTTTATTACAATTTTATAGGTATCTATATCAGTTTATGGGTCTGTGTGAGTCTATAAATCTCTATGCAATTATATGACCCATTGTGTCAGTCATCGTTTAACGGACAGATGCTATCATATGCTTGTTCTACCCGAGAAGCCGGTTTCATCACACGTGGATTAATCACGTATCTCCATCTGTGCCAACTCAATTATACTGCCTCTGTATGCCACGTGTCAGATATTAACCACAAACTTAAAACTCTGCACCATGTACAGCTCTTTAGTCATGTCTGGTGGTGTCACGTTACGCTGTGTAATGTAATCAACATTCATGACGCAGCTATGTAAAATGAAAGCGTTATTATTAAGTACATTTTAATACCGCTTAAACACGTGGCGCCTTTATGCCATACATCTCCGACTCCTCAAAGCGCCATCATCATATTCAGACTGCACCTATAGACAATTATACACGACAGTCGGCGGTTGATTGAGTGGTTGATTGGCTGGGTGGGTGATTGATTGGGTGGGTGATTGATTGTGTGGGTGGGTGATTGATTGTGTGGGTGGGTGATTTATTGGGTGGGCAGGTGATTGATTTGGTGGGCGGGTGATTGATTGGGAGGGTG
Organism: Entosphenus tridentatus; assembly: GCA_014621495.2. Lineage (NCBI taxonomy): Eukaryota > Metazoa > Chordata > Hyperoartia > Petromyzontiformes > Petromyzontidae > Entosphenus > Entosphenus tridentatus. The sequence goes on from JAAXLI020001575.1 coordinate 27,274, forward strand.
GGTGATTGTTTGGGTGGGT
>JAAXLI020001576.1:0-15294 GCA_014621495.2 Entosphenus tridentatus
TGGAGGGTTACGACACATTTATAAATAACGCGATCTAAACCCAAAAACGTTGATTATGAATAAGGAAGGGCTGCTGATGTGGCTTCTTTCCTCTGCGCATTAATGCACAGTGCTTAGGATGTGACACTCCAGCCCCGGAAGCAGTTCAGCAGTCATACCCAAGAAATGTATGGTACCTTCAAAGATAATAGTTGCTTATTTGTGTTTGTGTGTCACATTCTACTTTACGCGATTGTGTTCTCTTTTTTTTGTCTGGTTGAGCAGATCTCAAGATCTGTGGGTGCCCAAGTTGTCAAACCGCTAACTCTGCTCGCTCAAACAATCACAAACACCAATTAAAGCACACGTCACGCACCTGGGGTCCATCACCCAAGGGCAATTTTATTCCTGATTTCCACGTGCACTCATTTAAATACAAAACCGTGTATTTGACTCCGGAACCAAGAGATGCAACGAAGCAGAAAGTATCGCGCCGCTGAATAGGTTTGTATTTATATTTATTTAGTTCACGTTTGGCTCAGTGTCCCCTTAAATGCATGGCTATTTCTTTATTTGCCTATTCTTTTTCTTTTTCCAAAAACTGCAATGTTCCACGCGAATCAACGTTGACACTCGTCGATTGTAGTTAACAAAAAAGAAAGAAACAAAAGAAGGAAGAAAACAACACCACCATGAAATCATTAAAAATGCATCGCAGAGGAAGCAAGCATCAAACTGCACGCGACAGCGAGCGAACGTTAGAGAACAACACAGGGCACAGCTGCGCGCGCCGAGAGCGAAAATACGACGCGCGGGGGAATGATTCTCTGAGCGATGTTAAGAGACGAGGCGCTTTTAGCAGCCTGCGCGCTCCGGGCTTGTATAACCCCACCGCTTCGCAATGGCCCCCCCACGCTTTTTTTGGCCTCTCGGCGGGGAAAGCTGAGACGTGCTGCGAACAGATTGGGCAGCAGCAGCGGCGGCGGCGGCGGAGGAGGAGAAATGTGGAGACGCACGAGTCGTTCACCGCAGAGCCACAACGCCAGATTTCCAACAACAACAACAAAAATCGCATTCGTGGCCAGAGTTGATCTCACCTGTAGTTGGATTGGTGGAAGTGAGGAAGGGGATTTGTCGTTCACCGCAGAGCCACAGCGCCAGATTTTCAACAACAACAACAAAAATCGCATTCGTGGCCAGAGTTAATCTCACCTGTAGTTGGATTGGTGGAAGTGAGGAAGAGGATCTGTGATTCAACGCTGGATATAGGGCATTTTCCAGATCGCAAAGGCTCATGATTCAACGCTGCACGGCACAGCCGATTGGCCTGCAATATCACTGACATCCACCAAGTCTTCACAGAGATATTAAATGGCTTAATAACCTCCAGACGTACGCACATGATGTTGCAAATGTCACCTTGCCATACAAAAGAAGAAGAATAAAGGGAATTTGTAAACTAATATAACAGGAATCATCAGCGGGCAGCAACTAGTATCTATGCACTGCTGGATGAAGGCATCTGCAAGCCATCATCATCATCTCGCATGGTCTCAAATTCTGCACATGAGCTGATTTCATCCTTCCATCTCCGTGGTTTACTCTCTCTCAGACGTGTTTCCTCCTTTGGACGCCACTCGATCACTGGCCATAATCACTTTTCACGATGTGTCCTGCCCAAGTCCAAAGTCCACACATTTCTTTGCAGTGAATATGATGTCTCTAATTTCCACTTATTCCATTTCTTCCGTTTTCTCTGTGAGTATCAATCCAAGCGTGTGCTTTCTTTCGCACACATTTCACTTTTTACCCCATTTGCTTTGTCAATGTCTATATTTGTATTTATGATCAGTACGCTATTAACAGGCAACGTGTAATGATTTAAAACTTTCTTAACCAGCCACATCGGTGCGTTGCTTTTCATTATCAAGTTCAATTGTCTGACATTACTCCTTCCAAAACCTGGGATGACCACCGGGTTTATGTTCTGCATGGCACACAGTCTCTGGAATTCCTTTCCTTGGGAGGTCAGGAACTCACGGTCGCTGGAGACTTAAGTCCCAACTGAACCACACCACCTGTTTACAAAGGCCTCCTCTCTCTCTCGGTCTCTATCTGGTCTCTTCGTATTTGTATCCCCAAATACTTCTGACCTATTTCCCTCCTTTATCTGCATGGCCTTCTGATATCCATTGTTTTACAGGTGACATGTATCAAAATTATTAAAATGATCCCATTTTACATTCATTAATTCTGCTGTGCTTTCAAGTTCTGTGCAACCAACAGTGATATGAATAGATCACATTTACATTGAGCCCCAAATTCCCAGCCTCTTTTTTTAGCTTCTTCAATCATTTCCTGTAGCTCATTTCCACGTGTCGTTGTAATGACTGTTGGCTCTTCGTTCGTGTCATTTCAAAGTCACGTGTCGTACATAGCTCATAATCGGATACCATTCTTGCCCGATTTCTTTTGGTGAGAATGAGCCCATACTCAACTGAAGACATTTCAATTACGTGTCCTATCTCATAGACTCACAAAATGGATAAACAAAGTTTCGTACGATGTAGATATAAAATATTCGACGTGAGTACGATGTTAGCATTGACATTTCTGAAGTTATTGATGCGGAGGGTGGCCACCTTCACCTGGTTGTCCCGGGATGGTAGTCTTTTTGAGGCAGCTTTCCTGGCCAATCTACACGGAACATTAAAAATCCTGGTTGTTGTCAGCAGCGAAATATTGCACCACTCAAGACGACGCATTTCCCTTCTACGTTACTTTACCGAAAGAACCAAGAATAACATTTTTATTTATTTGCTTAACATCGATTTTTTTTTCTCTCTCTGGCGGCCTCTTTATCAGTCCACTGCAGAATTAAGAATTCCTAACGCCAATTCAGAATTAGGAATTGTAAGATATTCTTCGTCTTCTTCTAATGATATGTCGCCCAGTTTAGTTTTGTACCTTCGGAGGTAGTCACTCTATCCGTGCAGTCATATGTACAAATATATTTTTTAAAAATCGGAATTCTCATTGAAAACTCATCTCTTTACAACTGCTTTTTGTGTTTAGCCTGTTGTCCTCCTCCCCTCACAAATCCCTCCGCACCTCGGATTAGCACGATCGGCTCACGTACGGTGCGAAAGGTGGTCCGACACACGCGCGCGCGCCTCCGCGCACAGCTTGAAAGGCACGCATGTGTTGGCGCGCTCATCGTAAAGAGCACGCGTTGAGTCGCCAAACGAGGAGGCCACGTGCTACTGACACCGTGACGCGTTGCGTGGCTGGGAAACACAGAACGGGGTGGTGGTGGTGGGGTTTTGCAGGGATGGAACCGCTGTGAATTAAACTCGTCCCGAGAGCCGCACGCTAATTCTCCTAAGCCTGCTTTAAACGTACGTAACATTCACAGGCAATAAAACGTTAAAGTAGCATTTACTTTAACAAAAATTGTGTTATTGTGGGTTTTTATTTTTTTTACAATGAAACTTCTGCTCTGTTTGACGTGGAGGGTCGTAATTGTGCATTCCTTTGTTTCGAGTTGGGGGTTGTTGGAAATATTTTGTAACAATTTAGTTGTGTTCACGATTGCTCCTGTGATTTTGTTTTTAATGAGTGCCGTCTGTCGGTTGAATCCGAGTGTTCAGGTTAGATCCCACATGCAAAACCCGCTACAAAAAAATAAACGATACAACATTTGACACAGAACCTCCCTGCTCCATGAATAATTCTTGAGCGACGAATGAACATTTTTATTTTTCGATTTAAAGCTTTCGTGACTGCAGGGATTCATATTCTTGGTTCTTTCGGTAAAGTCACGTAGAAGGGAAATAATCAAATAATAAAAATAAAACATAATAAAATAAAATTCTCACGACGTTTCGGCCACAGTAACATTTTTTTTTATTTGGTTAATATCTATTTATTTTCTCTCTGGCGGCCTCTTTGTCAATCCACTGCAGAATTAAGAATTCCTAACGCCAATACAGAATTAGGAATGATGTTTTCCTTTCCATGACCTGCTGCTGAGTCTGCGTGAGGATGAATGCAGATGTAAATGTATCAGCCAAGAGTATTTTTCCTTTTAATCTTTCATTAATTCAGTCGTAGCAAACTTTTAAAACATGTGGGTAATCACGAAAGTTTATGGGGAGCACCAAATATCAAAAGGCAACAGTGGAAAGTTGTTGGATAAACAAGTTAATCGATAACATTAACATGTAAACAAAGAGTTAAGATCGAAGCGAACTATGTAACTATTGATAATGGTATTAATAACAGAGAAAAGATCGAAAGGAAATACATCCAAATTAAGGAAATACAGAGAAAATTTATTAAAAAAGACTCAATAAACTACCGGACAAACGCAAACCCAAAAGGATTCAGCATAATGTCATCCACAGAGGTTAAAGCTGTAATGATTGTGACACTGAGTGCCAACTGCAATTCAGGCAATAATCGACAACGCTGCCTATTTTAAAAAGTGCATAAAGAAGAGCCATTGCCCGAAACGTCACTGATTATATATTTCAAGGTCGTGTTTTTGATGAGTATGTTGGGTGTTCTAGTTGTCGTGCTTGTGCACCATCGCAACCATGTATCACCAAATAATTTGTTTACCTGTCAATAGGTGTCTCTAGCGAGTAAATTGACTGAGACAAGAACAACCTACCTGGGTAAAAACGCAAACACATGACTAGTTATTCATGCTCGAGCAATGTATAACGCACGCAATTTTCCACAGGTGAAAAATGACCTTGACTGAGATGCGAAGCCAAGCTTAGTGGAAATCGAACGCCAGGTAGGAGCCTGTAATCAAATCTGGAGTCTTCTCGATCTTATCGGATCTCACATTCGACGCAGGTGTGAGCCTGCAGAGAACTAGAACTTGGATTGTAAACCGCCATGCGGAGCAGGTTGTTATCGGCGGCTGTGAGACTGTGCTAAGTGGTGGCCTGCTGTAGTGTAGGGGAGCGGTAGTGTAGTGGTTAGCGCTGCGCTTCGAACCCTGGAGACCGGCCAACACCACTGACAATTACTTGAACCGGTCGCCAAACCCTAGGTCGACTCAGCCTCAAATTAGTACCTGGTGTGATGTGTAAACATCGCCATTCGGGAGGTCTGGCGTGGTGCTGGCCACCCACCGCCTCGTGTGCCGTGCCGGCCTTCATGTGTGCTCACCCACAAAACTCGCTCCTAGAGGCGTTTAAGGCCAGCAGATGGCGGTGCCATACAATACATTGTTGTACTGTGCTTCTGCGCTCCCACATCTACGCTCTCACACCTACGCTCCCACGTCTACGCTCCCCGCCTTTTGCGACCTTGCACTGACAGTGGCGTGGTGAAGAACATTCAAATGACCGCCGTGACTCCTTACGGCTTGGAGAGGCCCTTAACCGGCGGTGGATTTGACAGGAAGGGCTGCGGCACGAACACCCACGAGACAATATTGACAGTGCCCGCCGATGCACACCTGCACCGCGCGCGTCACACAACTCAGAGGGGAGTGGGTGACATCCGCGCGCGCGTCTCCCATTGTCTTCTGCACAAACACGAGCTGCGTGGAAGGTGTCTCTGCGGCGTCGTCTCTCGTGCTCTTGACTTTGCTCCCCCGTCGAAGAAACCCGAGATGGTTGCTCGTCGCACGAGGAAGAAGACCCCCCCCCCCCCCCAACCCCTCCCGCCCAACGCCGGCTGCTGGGGACAATGGCCTGAGCACATCCCGATGTTTGACCTGTAAAGCGAGACTCGCCCGGTTTTTTTGCGAAGGACAACCGTTTGCTCAAGAACGTTTAGACGCGGCAGGTGTATGCGAACACCTGAAACTGTTGGCGTCCGATATTGTTTGTTTTATCTTGCCCGGGTCATTACACGTGAAAGACGAGATCTTGTCTTTGAATGCGTCGATACGAGTAGAGACAATAACAGACTGAATGTGAAAATGTACTTGATATAATTGTTAGATTGTTTTTCCTTTTTTTGTCTTGAAATTAAGATGGTTCAATTATTGTCAGCATCATGCGCGGTGACAGTTTTTATATATAACTCATTATGAATTAATAAGTTAAATATTGATATTATTTTCGTAATATCAGAGTACATATATAAAACATGAGGGCGCCACGGTAGCGAAATGTTAACTACCTCGCCTTAATTTACAGGAGACATGGGTTCGATTCCAACCCCGACGCCTGTATATCTGGAGTTTGCATGTTCTGCCCGTGGTCACGTAGATTTTTCTCCGGGTCCTCCAGTTTTTCCTTCCACATTTAGAAACATGCGTTTAGAGTATTTGTCTCCGATAAATTTCCACGTGAAAAGCCACTTCGTTGACCTATCATTTGTGGCCAGGTCGCTTCTGAAAAAAAGCTATATAGCTCAGTGGGCCTTACCTGGTAAAATAAAAAATAGTTTAGTTTTAGTTAAGTTTAATAGTTTATAAGTGTGTGTTATACCTGGACTGGTACAAGCTCATACACTTCGCCAAGCCGCACTAAACAGCGTGGTGAAGTATGGCTGTCCAACCCACATGGCTGACACGATGTGGTGAGAGCTTAATCCAGGTTTGTGACAGATCACTTCATTCTTGATTTGAAGCTAATGACTGATCGCAACCGGTGTGGGCCATATTAAAAACTTTAAAAAGTCGCTACTCCTATAAATATATTTTTCTGAGTTACCGTGAAAAACCTCACTGATTCCAAAGATTCATTTTCAGGCTAATGCTTTTTTTATATGTTTGGCCAACTTCTATATGCAGTTGTTACAACAATCCATCCATCTCTTGCTGGATAAATGGTGCATAGCAGGACAGTGAGAGATGGCAACAGTTTCAAGTTTCAAGGTCTTTATTCAGCAGGAGAAACATCTGATGATTTGCGTTAAAGAAAAAAAAACATCAGCAGAAGAAAACGTTTATAATAAATAACTACGCAGTATTTTTTTGTGTCAAATACCTTGACACAACAGCCATCGCAGTACCAACAGGGACATCAGGCTGGCTTTACGGTGGAATGAAGTTTGTGAGCCATCCATAAACCCTTTCTGCAGGTTTTATAGTCGCTGACACACTCTCCTTTGTAGAAGTTTTGAAACTGATCCCAAAAGCCTCAGCTCAGTGGATAGGGGTAGAGAGGGGGTGTGGGGGGGATGCTTTGTACAGCCACACATGTGCCATACGCATGGACACATTCATCATCAGCGGCCTCCAGCGTCGTCGGCGATGAGATCTTTGTGCATCCGAAGCACGAGGAGGATAACTTGAATTTTTCCCCGTGTCGTTGCCTCGTCTCGTGGAGACTTATCGCGCGTTAAACACTCTTCACGATTTCCTCGAGTGGCTCAGGGCTCAGAGCATCGTGCCATCGCTGCTGAGATCCTGGGTTGCTGAATTTGGGTTTCAGTCACCTGTGATCAGCCCAAGTTCCCAAGTGTAACGAGATGAGGGTTTTAAATACACCAACAATTTCTACTTTCACTTAGTTTTGGACAAATTCACACAGTGAAAATAAAAATGAAAAGTATTCGTGTGACGACAATGTGACAAGCATTTGTCTGTATCCCGATATCTCAGAAGTAGTTCTATGATATCACCTTTCGGGCGAGATTCTCTAACATTGAGTGATGGAATTTCTTTTTGCGGAAGTTCAAAATAAACTTTCTATCTCGTGACACGATTGCCTAGAACACAATTAAAATAAAGTTGGTCCAAGCGCGGTTACAGAGAACTGTCGGCGTGCGTGATGTGCGTATCGTGGGTGCTTCCGATATTAGGAAGCCACTGGAGCTATGCACTTTAAAATCCAGATTGAAAACTAATTTCTTTTGAACTGCTTGCTATTTTTTCGTTTGTTGTCCTTCCCCGCGCGCACATCCGATTAGCGCGTTCGGCTACGTACGATGCGAAAGAAGTTCAACGTACATGCATACGTACGTGGTGAGGAGGAGGAGGAGGAGGAAGAGGAGAAGCAGAAATCAAAGAAGCGGAAGCAGTTGATTTTTCAGGAATGGTTCCCAGCTGTGACCTCCGCGCACACCCCTCTGAAAGCCGACGATGCGCGGCCCTCGCCGCGCGAGGTCAGATCTCTCGACCCGTTCACGCCGCTCTCACTAATTTGTTCCCCAGCACCCGCCGCGGACGGGACGGAGAGCGGAGAGCCGGGGGTCTCGCGGCCAGCGTTAGCCAAGCCGTGACCTCCATGCCACACGTGCTGGACGAAGGTCAACAGGCACTGCGGGCCCCGTCGTGTTTTGTTGATTGTCATCGACTTTCGAAGCTCGCGTTGATTTATGCAAGTGTACAGGCCGTTGCTCACGGTGTTTTATCACGCCGGGAAATGCCGCGCCGGGCTATTCGTCGTGGACACTTTTCATACCCCACGTCGCTGCGACGGATCTGCGCTTGGGAGTAAATGCAGCTTCGTTGACAAAAGTGTTGGACGTGAATGTGCCGATGCGCTTGTCCGCCACACGGTTTACATCTGCACGCCAGGAGTGTTCGTCGTGACGATGATTTAGCTGTGGGCGAGAGTGGATGGAGCAACACGTGGCGGTGCTAATTGAATGATGAATTTGAGTGAAGGGTGGGGCAAGAGGAGTGAAGTTCAGGATACAGTTATTGTATTGTTGAGGATTTTTGTTCTAAATATAACAATTATTCGTTTATTATTCATCGCGCATCTAAATATATGCGCTTGCAATTGATAGTGTTGGGAGTTTTGGAGCGGTGGCGCAGTGGTTAGTATGCCGCGCTATGAAATCGGAAACCTGAGTTAGATTCCTGGCCACGACTAACATCAGTGCGAGTGATATCTGAACAGGTCTTTCGGCCTGCCACCTCCCCTTCACCAACCCACAATGACCGTGATTGGTGAAGTATGGTTAAACAACCACATGACCCGGACGAGGCTTAAACATCTGGAAATTCTGATTCATATTTATTTAAGGATTAACAGTACATACAACGTTGTGCTAAATTACTCAGTGGCGAACTTTTCAAATAAAAGTATAGCATTACATAATACATTTAAGCTTACATTACATTCGAAATGTTAAAGCTTTCTTTTCCATGAACTTTTGCTAAAATCTGCGACTAGCTTGTTTGCTGCTGTCTTGAAGCACTGTTTTATTTTTAAATCCCATGTGCTACTGTCTCTGTGCCAATGTGTCGCATTGCACTTCTTACTCAGCTTTGTTTCCATTGCAGTTGAAATGTTACTTCTGTCTTCCAAATTATTATTTTTTAATTCAAATTGACGTGTGTTTAGATGTGCACATTGCCTGTGTATGCATGCGTGTGGCGTAGCGATTAGCTCGGGTCCGGGGTTCGATTCCCGCTCACGGCCAACACCACTGACATTTATCTCAAACGGTCCTGGTCCTCCTCCAGATCGACTCAGCCTCAAATGAGTAACCTGGTGCAGTATTTAAACATCGCCACTCGGGAGACAAAGGTGGCCAGGCGTGGTGCTGGCCACCACCCTCGAGTGTGAAGTGCCGGCCTTCATAGGTGCTTGCTAACAGAACTTGCCCCAACTTGCCCCAACAGTCTATTCAAGCTATACGGGGGACCTTTGTCTTTGTGGCCACTGACAGTTGTTTTATTATTGCAACTTTCTGACCCACCCCTACTGGACATCTGTGAAAAAGAGCTTCATAGCTCATCGGATTTCTAAATAAAGATTCTAATTCTGTTTTCTGCTGTTTCTGGAGGAACCCCGAGGCGGATGGGATGAGTCTCCTGGCTCCACCAGATGGGGTTTGGCCAGGAGACATCATGGACACCTGTACCTCCGGCACAAGCTCGTTATGATCTTTTGTTCGTGGTTTCGTGGTGATTTAGTTCAACGTTGGAAGGGTTACCAGCCCCTCGCACCCGTCCAGAGCACCCGTTGGCCACTGTGATAGCTTCGTACGCCATGGGTGAGGGGAACAGGCGATTTGTATCGGCCTTCCTCCCAACATCGTTTCTCACAGCGATCACAGCGTTACCAACTGGCCAACCACCGGGAAGTTTGGGGGCTTTGTGTTTTGTTTACGGATGAGTGGATCGTTGGCTATGGCTAACATCAGTTTGATGGCCATGGTTAACATCAGTGGTGAGTGATATCTGACCCAGTTCTGGGAGCTATTCTAGGTCGACTCAGCCTCGGATTAGTACCCTGCTGACCAAACCGTCACCCCATGTGCCGTGCCTTCAAAATGTGCTCACGAACTGCACCTGCCCCAACAGCCGAAACGGCTATATGGGACATCTGTGTTCTTGTCCTTTGCATGTGTGATTATTGCACTGATCTCTGTACACAGTGCCCTACATTTAATATAAAGCCACGTATAGCATCAGTGATGTCTGAACAATGTCGTGAGCCTCCACTGGATCAACTCAACCTTAAATAAGTACCGAGTACAGTGTGTAAACATCAGTGCTGGCACATACTGTTGTTTGGACGTGAGGTCAGCCACAATCTCCTCAATGTGCTGTCATTGTTGTTCGACCATACTTCACCGCTCTGGTCAGTGTGAATTTGTGAAGGCGGTGAGCATAGACGTGGTATCATAGAAGTACAACGAAACAATCGATGTTGTTGCACTGTTCTCAGATACCCACAATGCAGTGGTGCCCCGTGGCCACCTTTGGGCAACCTGGTGTGTTTGGTCGTCACCCATCCAAACACTATCCAGGCTCAACGCTGCTTAGCTTCATGAGATCTGATGAGATCGGGCGCATTCTGGGTCATGTGTGCATAGGCTGTCTTTTGTCAGATAAACGCTTTCAATAATTGTGATCCTTAAATTAAAGGGCACAAACCATGCATTTAATGTACACTAAGCCTACAATTCAACACTATTGATAAGTTTATGTTTTTTTGGTCCATGCATCATAAAACATTGACTCGTGTTTAAACACTCAGAATATTGGTAAATGTATGCTTCGAGTTTTGTCAAATTAAGAATTACAATGATTAAAAGCGTTGCATCATCCCCCACAATTAATCCACTGCTGGATGGAGGCCCAAGCCAAGCAGCCACCATCTCGCACGAGCCAATCTCATCCTCCTCCATCTCCATGTCGTCATTTGTCTTGCATTAGCGACTCAGTGCACGACTTTAACGTGCGCTATAAATCAAGCCTATTATTAACAACGAATAAAAAAAAGGCTTCCCATAAATGTGTGACCCCTGCAGCTCAGACGAGCACATTATCACCAGCCCTTGCTACGTCACACGTTGCGGGCAACACCGAGTGACTCCAAGTTATCTCAGCGTGTCCAGACTGGTGTCGTGAGGCCTGCGCTCACCGCTACGCCCTCTGACATTGCCGTGGTGAAATGCCTCGCAGACCCCCAACAATCGCTGCCCCCCTCCCCACCACCACCACCAACAAAGTCCTGGAACTCACCAGGCCAATCTTGCTCAGGGGTTAGGGCTATGAGTTTAACCATTGTAATCTGTCCCGCTCCGCAGCGTACTGTAATCCTTTGATCTCGCCTGCTGCTGGCACAGGTCTCAACCATTTGTAAAATTCCAGTCGCCGTGAGCCTCAGATTTTGTGGCATTTCGGCAACGGGCCATGTGCATTTCATTACGCGGTTGCCTGCTTTCTCTTAGGAAAGGGGGGGGGGGGAATTAAAGAAAATCGAGTTGCTTTTTTTCCATCATTTAAAACGGCCCAACATTCCCCAAGCCCAAGCTGCACCGTGTTATTCCTGGGCTAGCGGTAACACGGCTTCATATGTCGCCGCTCGCCGATGCCAGCCGCATCGCTCGCTACTCAGGCGTGGACTTTGCCCAGAGGTGCCAAAATGTTGTGCGTGGGCCCTCGCGCCTGCCGGGAAGGCTACGTAACGTCTATTGTACCCGTCTTGTAAAAGTGTCCGCTGTTGTCCGCTTGCCTAATCGGTGCACAATTCACTGGGGAGAGGCATATGCTCAGAAGTGTGCTGAGCAAGGCCGAAGCCACGGAGTCAACATTGGGAGGGACCAAATCTTACAATGAGTCTGGGAGTCCCTCCCCCCAGAAAAAAATCTAATATTAAAATGAATTTCCTGCCTAAAATATAAAAAAATGCACTAACACATGGGATTGACTTTTTATTTATTTTAACAATAAAGTCTAATAGTGTATTGTATTACATTGCTCTGTTTTTTTCTTTTTTACCTTTGCTTATTTCATTTTATGTAATGGCAGAGATTAGGGATTTATAAAGTACAACCATAACCACAATCATATAAACAGAAATCTATTTTATAGCAATATATTGGGGGGGACATTTTAAGCATATTTGAATATAAATTATAATTAGGGCCTTGGTGCTGAGAGAGAGAAATAGCAACACGTGGATTAGTGAACAAGCGCTAATCAGACAGTGTGTTGATTTGACAGAATTCATCACGAGAACTGTATGTCTGTTGAATTTCTTTCGCACCGTACATAGCCAACCGTGCTCATTGGAGGTGCGGGGGAAAGACAACAAACTAAAGGCAACAGCAGTTCTAAAGAAACGAGTTTCCAGAGTAGATTTAAAAGTGCATAGCTCCAGTGGCTTCCTAATTTCGAAAGGAAGAGCTTTCCAGACGGCCGCAGAAGCGCATCTGAAAGCGTGCAATGCAGTGACCATCTTTGTTCGACGGTTAGCCAAAAGCCGCGGGCTGCGAGGATGACTGAAGTTCGCGTGACGGTGATGCTCCTTGGTTCGAATGTATTCGTTCGGCAAACCGAAAGCCCGTGCATACATTTTGTCACGAATCTTTTCCATCGGGCGATGCATGCGCCGCATGCACTGTCTGATGGAACAAAAAGCCGCGTGACCAAATGGCAGTCAAAGGAGAGGAGAACGAGAGGGTGACACTAGTGCGGAGAGGGGGCGGGGAGCGATGAGGTGAGCTCGTGGCGGTCGAGTGAGGTGGATTGTGGCATCACAGGACCGGAATGGAATGTAACGGGGTGGGGGCTGGGGGCGATGGCCTTCCTCCAGCTGTCTGTATTATAGATCAAGGCTGTTCTTGTCATAATTCGCAGCTCCAATTACCACGGTTGGCTACGTACGGTGCGAAAGAAGTCCAACATGCATAATAACTCAAGATGCAGGGGCATGACTTTGCCACATCGTGATAATCCGAAGGTGGCTGCTCTATTTAAGACCGGAAGCAACAGGAGAGCTTCACCATTCTTGCCCGATGAAGCTGATTGTAATTATCAGCGAAACGTCGGACTACTCAAATTTTAATATGCTGTTGATTCTCTCTTCAGCACACCGGTGGGCTAAAGAAGTGAATTATTTTGTCCTTTGAAAACGTGACATTTTTTACTGTTTGGCCGTGTCGGGTCTTGGAGGGTTACGACACATTTATAAATAACGCGATCTGATCCAAAAACCTATATTATGCGATTAGTATGGTCACGTGATGGCTCGTTGTCGATCACGTGCTCTCCGGTATCACTCAGAATCGATGAGCTAGTGATAGTGAAAACATTGAACTGGGAGATCAAAACCAGCTAGAATGCTGGTGGATTGTTTTGTACTTTTGTATCATATATTTGCCTTTTATATGGCACGTTCTTTCGAATGCAATTTTCTATGCGTTCATGTTTTTTTGCCTGTACATGCATACGATGCGCATATGTGTGTGCGTACACAGTCTTTGTGTTTGCACATTTGTGTTTGCGTTTATGTGAGGGTTGCATTGTTTTAGGTTTTCATCATTTTTTGCAAAAACTTAAACGCATGATTCGGTTTTAACATTTCACTTAACATTTGCATAAATAAAATAAAAAAATATTTGTAAAAAAAATTCTAAGTACGTGACTTTACCGAAAGAACCAAAGAGCATGGCTTCCTGCAGTCACGAAAGCTTCAAATCAAGATTTGCACAACATGTTAGCCTATTTTATTCGTTATTTTTCATGGAGCTGTCGAGCACCGCTGTTATTTTGGCACCGTCGTAGAGGCGGCTCATCTTGTTTTGCTTTCAGGAGGTTAAGTGATCTGTTTCCTGTAGATTTTTTTTTATGACCATACAATGTCTTCTTGGTTCTTTCGGTAAAGTCACGTAGAAGGGAAGTAATAAAATAAAAACTATATAAATAATGGGGGGAAATTTTATTTATTTTATTAATTTTATAATGAAAAGAAAACATAATAAAATAATAAAATAATTATTGTATGCTTTCTTTTTATTATTTTATTACTTCCCTTCTACGTGACTTTACCGAAAGAACCAAGAAGATGAATCCCTGCAGTCACGAAAGCTTTCAATCGAAAATTAAACCATACAATGTGTTGACTACCTGGCCAACACATTGCATGGCGTTTGTTTTTCTGTGCCTTTTCTTATTTCCTCGTTTGCTGCCACCACAGTCGTATGTTATCCAATATCGGGCAGGTGATTGATGATGAGGATGATGGCTTGGCGCAGTCTGTCCTCCATGGGGCATAGCTACTGGAGGAGCCCACAGACCAACAGACGTACACGCAGCGGATTTTGGCTAACCATCGGACAAAGACGGTCACAGCATTGTGCGCTTTCAGATGCGCTCTGCAGCCGTCTGGAACGCTCTTCTTTCCGACATTAGGAAGTCACGAATGCACTTTTAAATCTAGATTGAAAACACATTTCTTTACAACTGCTTTTTGTGTTTAGTTTGTTGCTCTTCCCGCTGTGCCAATACCACAGAAGAAGCGATTATATTATCAGCCAGCATTTAAAATAAATTAATGTGAAATAAAGATTGTTTTGGCTGCGTTTTAATGGTTAGCGCATGATAAATACGTCTGTAATTGTATTCATGCAATGACACGGGCTTTGTTTAACTAACATTGAGTGTATTCAAACTGTTGTATATATATAGCCATTAGATTTTGTTGGTATTTTAAGTGTAGAAAATTTACCAAAAATATACAAGTAGTCATTTGTATTTGTAAAATAAATATAGTTATTAATTATTTGTATTTTTTAGTAATTGATAGGTCCTTTTTATTTTTTATAAACATATCCTCATTTTATTGGGGTTTAGATTATTTTCAACCATTAATTATTGGTATTTAAAATTGCACACACAGAATGAATCCTTCAGCAAAAAGAAAAACATGGCGCTCGTGAGTTTCACTTTTAAACTGAGAGACGAAAAGCACCTAAACACGTAGGAGCTTTAAATTTCGATTTTAAGCTTTCGTGACTGCAGGGATTCATCTTCTTGGTTCTTTCGGTATAGTCACGTAGAAGGCAAATAATACAAATAAAACATAATAAAGTAATTCTCACGACGTTTTTGCCACAACGCAAGCAGCCGTCCTCAGGTGAAGAACAGGTCTG
>JAAXLI020001576.1:15694-27057 GCA_014621495.2 Entosphenus tridentatus
GCTGCCATGCAATCATCTGACCCATAGGTGGCAGCCATCTCAAGCCATATAAAGGATGTATTGTGAAAAACTTTGTTTTTACGGGTAAATTTTTCTCTCTCTCTCACTCTACCTCCTGTTATCCAGCCACCTCCCTCTATACTTCCACTTGGTACCTGGGAGTGTGCTGCCAAGCGCCGCAGGGGATGGCTTCTCAGAACCGGTACCGGTGGATTTCGATGGCAAGCAAAAAAGAAAGGAACTCCTCGCAAACATAAATTGCCCTTGGGCACAACACTGGCATCTTGGCCGGCCCACTTTTCGCTCACTCTTAAGTGCATGGCTCTATTTCATTATTATCCAGATCGGTGATCAAGAGGTCATCGTGATGGCCGATGCCAATGGTGCAATTATTACTTCTAAGCTTCTGTCAAAGCATACGGCTGATGTACAGAGATTGACAACGTTTGCCTTAATGATTATAACAAGAATGTAAAATGGCCAAGTCAGTCAAAGCATTGCAAAGGTGCATTCCTGAAGTGTTGATTTTAAGCTCTCTGCATTCACACCGACACCAGGCCAATATGCATTTTCATACATATAAAACATTGGTAGAAGGGTAACGCAGTGGTTAGTACACTGCACTCTTAAACTGGCTGTCTGAGTTAGACAACCAGCCACGGCTAACATTGGTGCTATTTGAATAGGTCCTGGACCAACACATTCACTAACCAGCAATTACCAGCTTCTAGAAGTATGGTCAAACAAACTCCATGACTTACGTGGTCTGGGAAGACCTAATCCAGTTGTGGATTGACAAAGAGTTAAAATTATCATTATTTAAAAATGTTACCATATAAATTAAACTCTGCACCTATATAGCGTTACGAGGGACGGTAGGACTGGATTTGTCAGTCATTTACTTGGGAGTTACTTTTTAGGAAGAAACCGTCTAGGCAGGCTTACCGAGAAAGTCATAACTGTTAAAAAATATATATAATCGTGCCCCGATGTTAAATTCATTTCCCGAAGAAGCTCCCAGTATGTAGAACGACACATGGGACATCGTGCCGAACACATCAGAGAACCATACATCACAACCGTGAAAACCCATTGAAGTAAAAACATAGAATGGTTCGCAAAATGTGCCTCCACAAACATTGTATTTGCCATAAACACAGGAAGCGGGTGCATCTGTGATGTTTTGTTGAGGCTATTCATTTGCAGGAGGTTATAAACAAAGCAATAAATGAGCCGTGACTCAGTTTGGCTTTTAAGGGGGTACCAATTGTTTGGCCTCATTGGCCCCACATCTGCTGGGGTGAGTGGTGGGTAAGGTGGCGTGAAGGGGTGAGTGGTGGGTACGGTGACGTGATGCAGGAGTGGGAGGAGGGAGAAGTTGTTACACAGCGAGAGGCAGTGTCAAAAGTAAGAACCCCATCTAACGCAACTGCACAGTGGGGCTTAGTATTTGTTGCGTTACGAAAGAAATTGGGGCCCACAGCTCATTTGTGTCCCCATCGTCTTTGCTGAGTGGCAACTTCGCCACTCGCAAACAAGTCATTGAGACTACGTCACTGAATTCTCAAGCGCCGTTGTAACAACTGCTTCCAATAGAATTACAAAATGAACATCTTTTCAACGACACAGCCATAGTTGCTTGAAACGTGTGTGTTATGTTACTTCATTGCAATATTCTACATCATATTCATGTAATACATGAATGAAATAATTGTAACTTTACAGTGTATGCATGATATATAAAGATATAGTTCAGTGTTAATGTTACATTGTTAGTACTGTATCGTGTAATATTCTCGTATTAATCACTGTAGTTGTTTTTACCTTGAATTTCTTTAGAACTGCTTTTTGTGTTTAGTTTGCTACCCTTCCACCGCACTTCCGATTAGGACAGTTGGCTACGTACGGTGCGAATGAAGTTCAACATGCATACACATACATGTTCACATACGTACATACATGTTAACATACATGTTTACTGATTAATTTGATCCAACTCTCGAAAGAGAAACGGTTCGTCTCAATAGGGGCCTCACAAGGTTATGCATGAAAGTAAATGAATTAATCCATAATTGCTCTCTGGTTCTTTCGGTAAAGTCACGTAGAAAGAAAATAAATTAAATTATAGAATACGCCGTTTCGATTGCAACACAAGCAATCGTTATCAGGTCAAACTATATTTGAGAGAGAGCCAAAACACAGACACGGAGACACGCAGACAGACACACAAGCAGAGAGAGACAACACAGAGACACACAGAGAGAGACACACAACATAGACACACAGAGAACAGTCCATAATTAATCTATAATTGGTTTTGAAAATGTTGCCCCTAACACTGAATAGTCCTGAACCTTCAAGCTGTGCTCATTGTTGATGGCAAGAATAGCATGTCTATGACACTCAGCCTTTTAAAGTTAAACAATCTCAAATAACTGTTGTCGATTATGAATAACAACCTAACTGAATATTAGAAAATTGGCTTTTTGTTGTCACTGAGATGAAAACAATATTTGACACGGTTAATGTTTTCTGATTTCTGTTTGCTTGGTTGCTGTACTTTATTCGGTTTGCTTTTGAGTTGTCACTTGGTTCAACAAAATCAACTTGAAACGTATTCGGTCAAATTGTCTTCATTTACTCGGTGATAGAAACGAACCCTGTTGTTTTAATCGGTCATTTTTTTTTTATTCGCGTTGGCTCGTGCAGGGGTCGGCAACCAAAATAACAAGAAGAACCACTTTTTAGAATTTGGAATAAAAAAACCCCTCAATATTTAAAGAGCTGTAACGCACGTGGTGAATACGACACTGTGGTAGTCCTTAATAAATGACGTCACGAAACTGTCCTTTTAAAGAGGCGCATGTGGCTCTTGAGCCACAGGCTGCCGACGCCTGGACGAGCGTGGTGAAGTATGGACCTATAACCATCAATCCTGCGTAGCATGGGGAGTCTCTCCTTCAGCAATGGATTGACAACGGGCCGCAAATGTAATTTGTTGTATAAGTTCGCAGAAGCAGAATATTTAAATGTTGTGGATTTGCTCTCCAACACACCGGTGTGCTGTACTAGTAACGAGTTGGCATGTTCTGTTTACGTGACAAACCTTACTAGTTGGCTGTGTTGGGTGGTGGCGGGTTTAACGACACATTTATATTCACAAGATCTAACCCAAAAAAACCTATATTATGGATAATAAATTATGTTAATGCTGCTGAAATAGAGGGCCGATAAACATTAGAGGCAACTCAAAATGTACTTATTATCCGATTACACGTAATGATTATGCTCATGACACATAATTCTACAACAGCTTGTGTTTATCTAGTCACAATTAATTCATATTCAATGCTGTTACATTTCCATTAAAAGAGAAAACAAGACGAGATAAAAAAAAACGAGGAAATAACACAAACGAGTTGTGGAAAAAACGAAACGTGTTGGTGCTTGAAATACTGGTTTATTTGCGTGCCGAATACATCGCAGAAACAAAATTATCACGGGAATTGCTCTAAATGATAAATACTACTTAATATTTCGCCTTCAAGAAGATCCCTTATTGGCTTCATAAAGACTAGGCACCTTCCACATATTAAAAACACAAAGATTACCCGTATAGCCTGAACATACTTTTAGGGCAACTGCTGTCAACTAGTAGCACCGACGAAGGCCAGTACGGCACACGAGGGGGTGGGTGGCCAGCACCACACACGCACAAAGACAAAGATCCCCAGTATAGCCTCAACAGACTGTCGGAGACAAGTGCTGTTAGCGAGCACACCCCCCCCCCACCGCATGATGTTCAGCACCAGGGACAGCGCCCCGGGCGCTGCCAAAACCGTGAGCGCAGCAAGAGTTGGAGTCAAAGGTCGGCAGCTGGAGCGAGAGAGGAGCGCGGTGTGGGTGGGTGCGCTCTGCTCCCGCCAGTTGTGCGACTCCGTTTTCTCTCTCTCCCCCCCTCTCTCTCTCTCTGCGCAGCGCATCACGCCCGCTGTGATGTCGTAGAACGAACGCCGCAGTAGGCGTGCGCATTGTGTTTCTATCTAGACGCGGTGCATTTCTTTAAACGCATCAGTTTAAACAAGTTTATGCAGTTCCATATACTAGTCGCAACGTTTTGCTAGATTAGTCAGTCGCTTGCTTTATGAAAAAAAAACTTGCTTTTAGTGGTTTTTTTCTATCTTTTTTCCGTCCTCGACTTTCAACTTTCGTTTCAGAGTAGCGAGTTTCTCCGCGTTACATTTGAGCGACGTTGCCCCTTCGGTTGACGAGCGGGCGGGCGGGCGGGCGATCGGGCTGGATAGCTCACGGCTTAGTGACCACCACCACCATCACCAGCCGCGCTCCCCTCTCTCAGTGCGCTCTCTCTCTCTCTCCCCTCCCCTATGGGGGTTCAGGCCGCTCGCTGCTCTCGCCGTGCCGTGCGGTCTCCCCGGGCGCTTGCAGTTAGTTCGGCAGTGGTTTTGAGAGCGGCGCGGTGAGGAACTGCGAGCGCAAATGAGCGCAGCGGCGTGCCGAGCTGCCATGCGGATGCCTTCGGGAACTCAACTCATCCGCTCCAGTTCAACCCGCGTTGCATCGGCCGGTGTAAAGGATGTGATTCTGATGAGGAGGAGAAATGACAACTCAAGTGAGTTCAATTGCTTGTTATCGCCTGATTAACACATTGTACTGTGTCGCAGCTTCATTGCGAGTAGTTCTCGCAAACTTGAGTGGGACAGTTTCTCGTCAGTTCCAGACGCAAAACAATATCATTCGCATCTATATAGGGGCATCTGAATGCGACCGTATCCCAATACGGAGTACAACAACAGTTGGTGTATGTATCATGTAATGAAGAGGCAGGAATAAATCACGCTTTTGATTCGGGGCTTGCACAAGGACAGGGAGTCGACACAACGGATGGTTGGGGGGAGGGGGAATGAGTTCCAGAATAGTTGAATAAAAATTACGATAATAGTTTACATTCACCTGGTTACAAGTCATTGCGAAAGGGTTCGGATGCTACGTCTCATTTCGCCGTGAGCAAGAGATATCAACAAACACAAGCGTTCCACCAAAACACGCTACAGTTGAGTTATTTTATGAGCACTACTGTCATCCAACTGCGATCCTAGACGGCGAACAACACATGCTCTCTAGCCTACGTTGAAGGGTTTGCGCGTAATTAGGTGAGTAGATGTTTAATCAGCACCGTCGGCTATTCCATGGACGTGTATAAATACACACACACGCGTGTGAAAAACAGCTATGACAGTCACTTCTCTGGGTATATGAAGGTATATAATGCGCAATGTAATATAATCAATTGATTCATCAGTCCACACTCGAGCACTGAGTAACACTAGACTCAGGCTATGGTATATAGTGTAGTGGATGGACCGTGTGTCCAGCTCTTTGTCAGTCCACTGCTGGATGAGCACCTCCTCACGTGTGTGCATCTCGTGAGGATTGTTTTGTCATACTTCAGCATGCCGGTCAAACGTGTATTACACGTAGCAACCACTATCCCTTCGATTATGGTAACTAGTTTTCGTTACATTTAGTAGCGATACTATATATATATCGTCAAGAAAGTTCATAGATGTAAAAAAAAGTTTAATAGCAAATAGAATGGCAATGTGTGTTCGGCTCTTGTTAGGTAATGTGGAGTGGGGGCACAGTGGTTAGAGCGCTGCTTAATGAATCTGGCTGCCTGGGCTTGATTCGCTGCCACGGCTAACATCAGTAGCGAGTGATATCTGAACTGGTCCTGAGCCCACAATTCTGCAATCCACAGTGACCAGCATAGTAAAGTGCGGTCTACTGATCCCTTTGACCGAGGTGGCTTGAAGAAAAGACTTTCATCCAGCAGTGGATTGAAGGGCCGTTAAAACGAGACTGTGTATACGATTGTGTTGATAAACAGCATGGAGCGAAAGGCTGTGTCCGTAGCCTGTAAACAGCGGGATTACATGCAGTGTTTATTACCACGTCCGACCATAGTTTACACGCGTGCGCCAGGTTCAACTGGGCTCTTATCGCAGTGAATGTGGGAGCGCGTTCCCTCTCCTGACCGGTGCCAGGAACATCGCGCGCTGTAGATAACTACAATAGCCAGCAACCCACGTGTACGACCCGAGCCGAGATGATCAAAACGCACGCGTGTATACGCAGAAATTATTAGGCAGCTGCAGAAAAAAAAGCCGCCACTATGAAAAGGCGTAAACAGTGTGAAGTTCACGCTTTGCCGAAGGCCAACGTGGAATGCTCGCGACATATATGCGCGAATGTATACGTACACGTGGGCATACGGACACGCGAAAACACATTCCATTAAGCTACTGCATTCCTCGCCAGCACTTTTCAAGTGAAGACGTCACCGGCAGCAGACGGGGTACTTGACTTAGAAGGGTAAATACGACTACTGTATGTCAAACCCCTAAATGCGTCGGATCTCGGAAGCTAAGCAAAGCTGGGCCTGGCAAATACTTGGGTGGATGACCGCCGTGGCTTGTCAGGTATCGTAGGCGCGGGGTTGTCGAGGTCGCGCTAAGAGAAGGAGGTGCAGATAATTGGCATCCCACTCGTAATCCTGATGGGTTTTCTCCGGGTACTCCGATTTGCTCCCGCGTTAAACCGAACTCTCGTTGATGGAATTTATCAAACGCCCCAATGCAGGAAAATCCTCTAGAAAAAAAATAGAATTCAGACTCAAGAAGGCTTTCATGAGCGAACAATCGTTTGACGCATTAGCATAGTCAAGCATGCATCCTCATATAACGCGACGTTACACGTGTTAATTCCTCTAACAGTTTGCCCTCGTTCCTTTGAGCTGATGCATTCATGTTCACGCATTATTAACCCATCCATCCTTTCACTTCTCATTCATTCATCCGATCGTTTATTTCCTTATTTATTATCATACTTGTTGCGTCTGCGGTTCAGACTTTTAACACCCTTTGCCAAACGATCGATTAGCGCAGGCTACAGCCGACGCGCCAGGTCAATCGGCTCGAACTGGTTTGTGACAAGTGTTACATAACCTGGCCAATGCTCGAGGGGGGTTCGTGAGGACCTCCCAACTCCCCGGAGCAAATCATTGACTTGCCCTCAGCCTTTATAATCGTTCAGCAGTCTCTCCCGCATAAACAGTGCATTTCCCCCCGTTATTTGCACTGCAGAATGTTGGCTTTATTCATGCTGAAAGGAGTACACGTATGCGAATTTATTTCGGCATAATGATTATATTTAACAATCTTTTACCGCAGAAAGTCTGGCTCTCGATGCTCGTGGTTATTTTTTTTCTTCCAGGAGCATCCTACATTGGGATGTTTAGGCGATTACGTTCTTTAGTGTTTGGTTTCATGCAGAAGGAAACCGGAGAAGCCAAAGACAGCCCATCGTGCGAACGAGGGGCTGACATGCAGCAACGCCATCTCTTTACCACGGTGGCGAGATGTTAACTACCTCGCCTGGTATACAGGAGCTCGTGGGTTCGATCCCAATCCCGACCCCGACGCATGTTGTGTATTTGGAGTTTGCGTGTCTCTCTCTCCCCGTGGTCGCGTAGATTTTTCTCCGGGTCCTCTGGTTTTTTCCCTACACATTTAGAAACATGCATTTAGAGTATTTGGCTGCTATGAATTTCCACATAAGACACTTTGTTGGGTTATCATCTGTGGCCAGGTCGCTTCTGAAAAAAGACCTAATAGTTCAGTGGGTTTCACCTGCTAAAATAAAAATAAAATAGTTGATTAGTTTAGTAGCTTTTTACCACCTTGCAGCCAACAACACCGACAACACCTGGCAAGCCCTGGTGGTGGTCACCTATGCAAGCACTTACCTCGGCTCAATCATTCTTAGCTTTCAATATCTAAGAAGAAGACAGGGCTGATTCATGGTAATTGGTCCTCAGCTTGAGACAGAACGTATGCTACATACATACGAGGCTAACCGAAAGTGAACAGCGTTGTTGCCTTCATGGCTTCTCGCCAAGTTTAAATACACAAGGTAATGATAGAGACACGTGAAAGGCACGTGTTGCTGCTGAGTAAGCACTCGCACGGCGTAAACCAATTAAGAAGATGAAGAGAACGAGAGACTCCGCCCTTCGCTGCACGTGTGCCATTCGAGGTAACAGCCGTTGCCTCCGACCAAAATCATCATCTTGAACGCGCCCGAGCGATCTCGTCGGGTCTTGGAAGCTGAGGAGCATTGAGTCGGGTTAGTACTTGCATTGGAGACTGTCTGAGACTACCGATGTTGTAGTCATTGGGTGGGGGCGATGCCAGGTGGCCAGGAGGTTTCAGTAGAGACATGGATTATTTAAGCTATCTGTGCGGAGCTTTGAGCGTTAGCCTGTAGTGTGTGTGAGGGATTTTTTTTACCTACTACTCAAGTTTCCACCAAAATGAAGCCAAATGATTATTAATGGAATTGACCAACTATCTCAATGCAATACCCTTCTAGAAATTAGTCTGGAGATTCATTATTTTTTTGAAAAAAAATGGATGTGTTCAAGGTGCATGAGGAAGAGACTATAGAAAACTCTATACTCGCTGGTTATTTCGGTAAAGACGGACGCTTGTGTCGCGACCGTAACGTCGTGTTTTCTTTTATTATTTTTTCTATCCACGTGACTTTACCGAAAGAACCAGAGAGTATGGATTCCTGCTGTCACGAAAGCTTCAAATCGAGAGGAAACTCGTTCGGTCGACTTTGTCCCAGGTGTATTCCGCAAATTATGAGTGGAAGTGTGGACGTTGGTTTGTTGAGGTCGGTGCAATAAGCGATGGACAATCTAAGGTCGACGCTAAGATTGGCTGAAACGTATAAACCCAGGTCTCTTTTGGAAAATAAACTATTTATTTGTCTGAATGCGATCTTAACTGGGTATAAATAAAAAATTATCTCGTACAATTAGACCTACACAATTTCATTGTATACTACGGCTTGGGCAAGATTAAATAATAATTCCGTTTATTTACCCAGAAAAAGTCTCATTGAGTCTCAAGACTGGTTTTCAGGAAGGTATTGGCATCGCGATGTTTGGCGAACCGCGTTCATCATTGTTTGGGTTCATGTGAGTAAAAACCGACGTACCTGGCAAAAAACCCACCGAGCATACGAGAAGGGTAAAATAGTGAAGAGATATCCCAGTCACCTTGTAGCACAAGCAGATAAATGCCCTGGCTTGATCTTCAACAGCACGTCAACAAGAGCATTGAAATAATCGTACCCGTGATATTGTCAAACAGCTGGAGCTCTCTGATATATAGATGCTACGCGTGTCGCCAACGCCACGGCGAAAACGTGGAGGTTTAGAGGGAAGAGACCCGTCTGTGTGTTGGTATTTACGTCGTTTTATTTATATCGCCATGCAACTTCAATGGATGCTACCTTCATGGACATCGCGTATGTTCACACCGTGAGTGGTAATGATACCAATAACAGTCGGCCAGTTGTCACGCCACCTTTGGTCGCAGTAAAAAGTAATGTCCTGTTCAAGGAAGTGAAATGTGAAGAATGTTCGTTACGCCTATGGGGTATATATGTGTGCGAGGTGACCAGGACATGGCTCTACGGCAAATGTTCCTGAATCCATCTTTGCGGAGCTTTTTTTTGCCATAACGTGTGCGTGTTGATCTTTCTATGGGCACTTTTCTTTCCTTCCCCATTCGTGGAACGTACCAGTAATCCCAATTGCAGGACCCTCCTGACCAAAAATATAGTCTCGAGACTCATTGAGGCATCCCTGGGTAAATAAATAACGTCATTATTATTATTCGACGAACCAAATCAACCAGAATGCGCCCCGTCTCATCAGATTTCGGAAGCTAAGTGGTGTCGAGCACGGTTGTAAAATAGATGCTGTCGGTTGCGAGGCTACGGTTAAGGACAGCAGAGGGACAGTGCAGCAAAATAAATAAATGTATACTATTTTATGCTCCCCTTCGTATGTATGTTGAACTTATTTCGCACCGTACGTAGTCAACCGTGCGGGGTGGGGGGGCACAAAAAAATTAAGTTGTCCTAAAATGTATAGACATATATATAACAATCCCTACGACCAACACCGCGTCTTTGATGTTCATCTGCTGGAGCAGTGGGTTGACGGCAAAGCCCTGGGACACGTGCGAACGTTAATACCCATTTCGTAACAACCAATCAGATTTCGCTCACTAACGCACTGTCGCCGTCTGATTGACATGCACAGAGACTGCAGCTTGCGGCAACTCGGTCGCTGGAATGGCAACGGCCGTGAATTAAAAGCGCGCAGAGTAAACGGTGTGGCGGTTTTGGTGCCGCATGTCGCGTGAACGCAGTCGACATTGCTATCAACGTCCGTGGTAGATTCGAGCGCGTTTACTGGCTTTGTCGACGCTATCTATGGATGGCCTGCCAAACACCAGGGGGGAATGCCATTACATCGCTGACGCAGAGCATCGTGCGGAAATGAATGAAGCACTTTTCCAATTGCAGACGTACGACTAATTTTTTGAAACATACTTCTTCACCACGCTTGGTCAGTGCGAGTTGGTGAAACCCGTGCGCATGTAAACGTTGGAGCATAGTTCAGTACAACTACAACGGGTTTCGCCGCATTGCTCTCTGCTGATAATGCAATCCTGCAGCAGCCTACAACTTGTGTTTTATGCATGATGGTCGCCCATCCACGCACTATCCAGGCTCAACACTCTTAAGCTTCCTTGATCCGACAAGATCGGGCGAATTGTTCATAGGCCGTTGGCAGTATATGTAACGGTATATACAATAACAAAGAGAATAATGAGCTCGAGTCGTTGTTTGGATTCACTGACAAATGTAGTTTGTGTATGTGCAGGGACGTAATCTGTTCAAACTCTTTGGTTCTTTCGGTAAAGTCACGTCGGTAGAAAAATAAAATAATGTATTGTTAATGGAGCACCAATCGCCCATTATGATGAGCTATGAACACGTAATCTGGGCTACAAATACAATTGCATCTGAAATACCTACCGCTAACTTTATTAGCTCGGTCGACTCAGTCGTACTGTGCGTAAACATCACTGGGGAGAGAAAGGTGGCCGGGCGTGGTGCTGGCCAGCTCACCATTTCATGTAGCGTGCTCTCCGTAAAGGGCACTCGTTAACAGCACTTGCCACAGCAGTCTGCAAAAACATTGAGGCTATACGGGGGGTCGTTGTCTTCGTTGGCTCTTTTCGATTTAAAGCTTTCGTGACTGCAGGGATTCATCTTTTTGGTTTTTTCGGTAAAGTCACGTAGAAGGGAAGTAATAAAATAATAAAAATAATAAAACATAATAAAATAATTCTCACGACGTTTCGGCCACAACGCAAGCAGCCGTCCTCAGGTGAAACCAGGTCTGTCGAGGCGACAGC
>JAAXLI020001577.1:7911-24391 GCA_014621495.2 Entosphenus tridentatus
GCAATGACGCCAATAAATGACTGGGGGTCAGAGGCTGTGACTTGCAGGCTCACGCTAGTTCCAGGTTGAGCTGTTGTTGTGCTCCACTTCACCTCCACCTATGAAAGTGACAATTAAGTCAAGTTGTATCTGCCAGTCAGGACAACACATGGCATGTGCTAATCATTCTTGGATTCAAGGCTGAAACCCAAGAGATATGCTCAAAACCAGAATTTGAAGCTGAGTTTGAGACTGAGAGACATGAGTCCAGTCCAAGGCAACGTTTGGAAGCCTTTTAGGTCAAGGCCAGTGTCAAGTCCATCCAAAGCCAGATCCTCTCTGCTAAGGTAAATGTTAAGGCTGGTGTCTCTAAGCCAAGTCCTCAGACCAGAGTCACACCTCCCAGGCCAAGGATGAGACCTGGTAAAATGTTCTCGAGATGATCCCAATGCCAAGGACTGGTCTTCAGGCATCAAGGTTGATGTTAATTATAACCTTGTAAGAATACGGATTTAATTTATACAAGGCAAAAATGTCTCAGCAACTCAAATTACCTTAACATCACATCTCACCTCGACATTCCACTTTCTTGCTGCAGTCTAATCAAGGGAATTCCCAGTTACAGCTGTTCCTGTGCATCACAAGTTGCATACAGAACCAGCCAATAAATGGGCATTATTATGTCAATAGGCACATGATGTTGTATATAGTGATTTCCCAATGAGATAATTTATAATTGATAAAAATTTGACAATGATGCTAGTACACGTGGCCAATTTAAAATAAAGTCAAAGGGAAATTAACACCCATTATAAAACGGTTTGCATGTTTTAATGGATAGTACACCTGCAACGTTAACTATGGCAGCCGCTAGTCTTGACTTGCGAAGCTCTGAAACAAGCACCAAACTCCCTACCATTCGGCCATGTCTCTCAAGCGAGTATGGCACTTGAGAGAAGCAGTCCAGCATGGTCTAGCCTCACCTTGTTCTCCAAGTCCTGCACCCTCAGCTGTACACTTTCATGGACGATGTAACCATCGTCTGTTCCATAATATACGATGATGAAGACTATAGGACCCCAGGCACTTGAGGGAGTCAGCGTAAATTGTGGAAAGCGAGCCACACCAGCCTCTAGCACCTGGCCGATTGACACGACCTGTTGGGAAACAAACCAACACTGCATTGTTAACAAGCGTGGAATTACAAATAGTTATTTTAAAATATCACTTCATTTTAAAGAAATATTATTCAACATGACCCTGTCAGCCATACATTATAAACAAAGCATTGAGTCTAGCATTAGATGATTACATGGAGTGGTCCCTAATTGTACCTTATTAACCAAAACAATATTATTATCTAAGTTTGGTTTAAAAACATCAGAATTACTATTTCATTTTTTTTAGCAAATACATTTGGTCACATATGTTTTAAATAGTATAGTGGTGTCAACCTCTGGTTCTGTGCAAAGGCACGTTCTTGGTTCAAGTTCCATTCATCCTATCCATCCCACTGCCCTCCCTTACCTCATAACCCCTCACTCCCTACTAGGCCTTATGGGCTGTATTTATGGAATATAACAAGAGGTTTTTCCCCTTGCTTTCCTCAACAGTGTTTAGGGAACGCCATCACCAGTTGCAGTATAATAATAATGATGAAAGGGCTGTATGAGAAACAGCAGTAAAATAACTCATTCAACTAAGAAAAAATAATAAAATGCTAAAAACATGTATCTTCTTCTTCCACGCATTTGCCCCACTCATGTGGGGTCCACTGTCCTTGTCAAGCTTCTCCACGCTGTCCTGTCCTGTGCCATCTCTCTTTCCACTCCTCGGCCTACCATGTCCAATGCCACCACATCGACCCACCTCTTCTTCTGCCTTTCTCTTGATCTCTTTCCTTCCACTTGCATCACTTGCACCTTCTGACCCACATCATTTTATGTTGTCTCTCCACATAACCGAACTACAGCAGTTTTTTCTGTATCATCTTCTGTTATTTCTATCACCTTGAAGAAATGGAAGTGTATAAATACATTTTAAGACGTATTTTGAAAATGTCCACAGACTCATAGATCCTGATAGCTCACAAACCGGAAAAAAAATCGGGAACACAGAGATGTGCTGCATCCCCAGATCTTAAGAGGCCTTGAGGCGACAATGTCATATGCAAGGGACGTAATGTCATACCCAGCATTTAGTAATATCACAATTGATATAGTGATCAGTGGCAAGACTGTGACACAATCCCACTCCAACCTATCTTGGAGTGAAGCTGGACCGTACGCTAACCTTCCATGACCATCTGAAAAAGGTAGCTGCCAAGACCAAAACAAGGATCAACCTGATCAAGGAACTGGCAAGCATAAGCTGGGGAGAATCAGCACCAGTGCTACAGATATAATCGATGGCCCTTGTGTACTCCGTAGCCAAGTACTGTGCACCAGACTTGTTGATGTCCAACGAAACCCTCAAGTCGACCCCAACACCCTGGTTTCTCATACTTTCACACCTCTCCCCCACCCATCTTTCGCAATGCTGCAACCCTCATCAGCACCTCAATAATATCCCTTGTCATCGCTTTAAGTGACGCAAGCCCTTTGGACCCAT
Source organism: Entosphenus tridentatus (assembly GCA_014621495.2). Classification (NCBI taxonomy): domain Eukaryota; kingdom Metazoa; phylum Chordata; class Hyperoartia; order Petromyzontiformes; family Petromyzontidae; genus Entosphenus; species Entosphenus tridentatus. The sequence goes on from JAAXLI020001577.1 coordinate 10,501, forward strand.
GCATTTAACCTTCAACAAAGCGAATTCAACCCTGATGAAAGTTGGAGAGCTGAATGGAGTTCAAAATGACTCACAAACACCTTCTAAAAGACCCAATACAGAGGATCCCTGGGTTTGATCTTCCACAAAGCTCATGGTCCACCCTAAACCACATTTGCACAAACCATGGCAAATGCTTGATGCCCAAATGGAAAATTAAAAACTCTCAAGTGCGTGATTGTGGTCATCCAGAACAGACCTTACAACATATGCAATGCCGATTCACAAATACGAACGAGACAGCGAAACACTCCGCTGCTTTTGATGTGGTTATCTGGCTTGACCACCTGAGTGTGAAATTGTAGTTTTTGCTCTGCATCTACATCTGCCATACGAAAGAATACTATTGAAATTAAATGCAATATGAATTATATGTGTCAAAGATCATTGACTTAAATGCACAATCTGGACCAAGTTGAGTAATAAAAATGGAAATGTTTTCTTTGAAGAAAAACAAATCAAAACGGATAAGACTAATTTTAAAGGCGTTTGTCACGTAATATCTTTCAAGCCCCTAGCGGACATCTGTGAAAACTAGCTTCATGGCTCATCGGAGTCTTCCAGTCGAAATAAATATTATAATTCTGAAGCCAATTGCAAATTATACTCTGTGCCTATTGTGTAATTAAATCAATACATTGTTGTGCAGTTAGACATGTCGTTTAGTTTCCTTGTAGAGCGAACCATCTGAGGACCCAATCAAAACCATCACCTTGCCATACATAGCAGGGGTTACCAAAATATTTCCAAAATCATGAACAAACACAAGTTCAAGGTTCGGCTCAACACAATACATAAAAATCGTAATCTGATCCCATCTGTGAAGGATGTGATCCCTGACATGCAATACCCCGGTGTCTCGGACCGTGTTTGTGAACACAAGGCAGATCTGAAACACAGTAGGACCAATACTTTGACTGTGGTTGATAATTGATGTAACGCTGTGGGCTCACATGAAATAGATTTTTCCAAGACTAAGGTACAGTGCAAACCCACTGCCTATCATCAAAGATTTGTCCATTAAGCCATCCAGATATATAAACACAGACACAACTTTAACTGAGAAGATGGGTCCAAATTGTGCAATAATTGGAAGGATGTGATTAACCAGGTAAAGTCTTAACCTGCTGTGATGTTTCCATCCCTACTGCCGATGTTAGCTGACTCTCTGAGTTGCATCAATAGGTTGGATGTCTTTGTATTGACAGGCTGGATGTCCTACTCGATCTGCCACCGAATACAATGGCCACTTCCACAGCCTCAGGGAGACCATCTCTAGCCCCGCCCTCTTACTCTGAGGGGACTCCCATCTCAGGCCTCTATAAGACCTCTCTCTCACCTGAAGACAATTGCCTGTGTTGCGATCGAATCCGCTGGGCAATATAGGCGAGGCTGGGGGCTCTGCACGGGACTAGGCCTCACCACTGCACTGTCAGTTAAGTACTATATTATTGGTGACGACCGCTTGTGTTGCGATTGAAACGTCGTGATTTGTTTTATTTTATTTTATTTCCAACTACGTGACTTTACCGAAAGAACCAAAGAGTAAAGCCACATAGATAGAAAAATTATAATAAAAATAGTTAAAATTTAACTTAAAAATACATAACAAAAAAAACACTCATGTAGACTATGGCCTGCTTCTTAATCGGAGAGAGTTTACTGGCAGTCTATAATGTAGACTCTAGCCTGCTTATTACGTTTGGTCAGTGTACTGGTGGTCTATAATGCACACTGCAGCGATGGTTATTAAGCTGGGTGAGTGTACTGCCAGTCTATAATGTAAACTGTGGCCAGGTTTTTAGCCTCGGTGAGTGTACAAGCAGTCTATAATGGTTATTAAATGCTCAATCAGTTTAACAACCATTGCTACAATCTACATTATAGACTTCCAGAATACTCACCAAACTTTATAACCAGGCTACGGTCTACATTATAGAGTGCCAGTATACTCACTATAATTTAGAACCAGGCTACAGTCTACATTAGTGGTTGGGTTTTTTTAATGCTTTTTTACTTTATTAATGATTATTTATTCACTTTGTTTTTATTATAATTTTTCTATCTACATCACTTCACCCAAAGAACCAAACAATATAAATTGCTGCAATAATGAAAGTTTTAAGTCAAGAAGTTTACACTATTATATACTTAGCATAGCTATTACTACACCCAGCACACACTGCTATACAGTTAGTATAGCTACTACTACAGCCAGTACACACTACTATAGAGTCAGTACATACTACTACAGACAGGAGATACCACTACGGTCAGTAAATACTGCTACAGTCAGTAGATACTACTATACAGTCCGTACATACTACTATGGTCAGTAGATACTACTATAGAGTCAGTAGATACTACTGTAGAGTTAGTAGTTACTAATATAGTCAGTGTATGCTACTATAGTCGGTAGTTACTATGATAGATTCGCTACATGCTACTACTATATGCCGTTGATAACTACTGTAGAGCGGGGGGAAGGGGATCGTGGGTAGGGGGGTGCGGGGTAGCAGCTCAGCCCCAGACTGCCAAGGTGCCACTTCGGCCGGCTGGGAAATCTAGGCGAGGCCGGGGGCTCTGCATGGGACTAGGCCTCACCACGTCTGTGTGTGCGGTGTCTGTATGGTGTCTGTGTGTGTGTGGTGTCTGTGTGTGTATTGTCTGTGTGTGTGTGGTGTCTATGTGTGTCTGTGTGTGGTGTCTGTATGTGTGTAGTTCCAGCCTTCGTAGGTACTCATGTGGTGTCTGTCTGTGTGTGGTGTCTGTGTGCGGTGTCTGTGTGGTGTCTGTGTGTGTGTCCGGCAAAAACAACCCCCTACCTCCTCGTGGTGCGGGATGGCAATGTTGTAGTGGGCAGTGCCATGGGGGGAGGGCCAACTTAAATTGGCCATTCCCCTCATGGCATCTTTAACCACCACAGTGGCCAAATAAAAGCTCTGGACAGGTGCGAGGAGCTGGTATCCCCTCCACCTTCAATTAATTACCGCTAAACTACGAGTTAAAAAATGCACTAGGCTCATGCCAGAGGCCCCGTGGGGACAGGCGTCTATGATGTCTCCTGGCCATACCCCATTTGGCGGAGCCAGGAGACTGAATCCTTACCCTCGGGGCTCCTCGAGAAACAACAAAAAACCACTACATGTGGCCATGTGGAATGTTCGAACGCTCACTGCGGAAGAGAGGTTACCACTCCTCTGTCGGGAGCTGGACCGGTACCGCCTGGATCTCTGTGGTATTCAGGAGGTCCGGTGGACCGGCTCTGGCTCCTGCCACCATCAGGGGTGAACCGTCCTCCACTTGGGGCAGGAGACTGCCAAACAACAGGGTGGCTCTTCTTCTGAACAAAAGAATGAAGGGGGTGTGGGAGCATGGCGGTGAGTTGTGGGAAGCTGTAAGCCCCAGGCTACTTTGGACTCGCCTTCCCATCAAACAGAGGCGAGCAGTGGTGGTCATGGTTACTTATGCCCCCACGGAAGACGAACATCCGTGGAAGGATGCAGTCAAGGCCGATGAGTCAGATGCCTTCAATGACCTCCTGTCACAGGTGCTAGCTAAAGTGGCCCCTCGGGATAGAATCATCCTGTTGGGTGACTTCAATGCCCGAGTTGGTCATGATGCTGGCACCTGGTCTGGAGTTATTGGAAGGCATGGGCCAGATCAGCTCAATAACAACCGCAGGAGGCTGCTAGATTTTTGTGCAGCCCATGGGCTTGTAATTACCAACAAGCTTTAGATTTCGATTTAAAGCTTTCGTGACTGTAGGGATTCATCTTCTTGGTTCTTTCGGTAAAGTCACGTAGAAGGGAAGTAATAAAATAATAAAAATAAAACATAATAAAATAATTCTCACGACATTTCGGCCACTACGCAAGCAGCCGTCCTCAGATGCAGACGGCTGCTTGCGTTGTGGCCCGAAACGTCGTGAGAATGATTTTATTATGTTTTATTTTTATTATTTTATTACTTCCCTTCTACGTGACTTTACCGAAAGAATCAAGAAGATGCCAACAAGCTGTTCCGTGATCGGCGCATCCACAAAACATCATGGATGCATGCCGGGTCCAAGCAAGAACATCTAATGGACTAGATAGTGATGGAACAGCGGATACGGGCCCATGTCCTTGACGCCAGGACCTACCGTGGAGCTGATCTGTTCACTGACCATCGACTTGTCATCTGTAAGATGCGCCTGCCATTCTTCCACTCCGGTGGTGGGTGTACACCCAGGACCCCATTCAAACCCATAGTGGCATGGTCTCAGCTAGCTGATGAAAGTTGCAAGCGAGAAGTTCATCATCGCTTGCGGCTGGGGTTGGCATTGTCCCCGACTCCTCCTGATGTCGAGAAGAAATGGGCGAGGCTAAGGACAGTGGTTCATGCAGCTGTAATGGCTGCTTTGGATACACGGTCCAGACCTCCCCAGAGACCCTGGCTGACAGAGGAAGTTTTCAGGCTGGCTGAGAAAAAGCGACAGACCCACTCTCATCGGCTACAGCACCCCACGTCTGAAAATGAGGAGGCTTATCATAGCCTTTGCTCGGAGGTTTGGAGAGCCATGAGGCGCTGCAAGGATGGGTGGTGGTCGCGGGTTGCTGAGGAGATGGAGTCTGCCTCAATGGCCCGTGATCACAAATCGCTCTTTAATTCCATAAAAAGGTAACCTGCAGCACCACACCTTAGCAAAAAGAATGGTGATCCAATCTCCGACCCCCAGGAACAGGTTCACAGATTTGCTGAGCATTTCTGTGAGGTCCTGGGGGAGGGGAAATCCCTCAGCCTGGAAAACAACGTGGGACAAAGTGGTGATGACCCTGCTGAGGCTGCATTGCCTCAAATATTGGAAGAAGAAGTCACCCCCTGTAAGTGGCTGGCTGAGGTGCCATTTGTTGAGGAAGTCCTGAAGGCGATCCAGAGTCTAAGACCAGGAAAGGCACCGGGCAGAGATGATCTACCAAGTGAAATGCTGAGGGAGGGTGGCGTTTGTGCACAGACTGCCCTACATTACATCATAACAGTCTGGACCACTGGATGGGTTCGGCAGGAATGGAAGGATGCCCTGGTGGTCCCCCTCTTTAAGAATGGGGACCGCACAGACTGTAACAACTACAGGGGCATCTCAGTCCTCAGTGTGCCGGGAAAGGTCCTGGCAATGATTATTCAACATCACCTTGCTAGGCACGCTGAGGAGAGGCTTGTGAAGCCCCAATGCGGTTTCAGGAAAGGGCAGTCCTGCACAGATGCCATATTTTTTGTCCGTCTGCTGCAGCAAAGGTGTAGGGAATTCCAACAAGACCTACATCTCTGCTTTATTGACCTGGTCACGGCCTATGATACCATCAGTAGGCCTGGGCTCTGGGTTGCTCTTAATGCTTTCGGAGTCCCTGACCCTCTGCTCACGATCATTAAGGACCATCATGATGGTGAGCGGGCCCGAGTAAAACGACGTGGCCGGGAGTCAGAGCCATTCCCTGTACATCTTGGGGTGCGACAAGGATGTCCGCTGACTCCCACATTATTTAACATCTATTTCGACCACGTAGTTCGTGAAGCCTTCAATAGCTGTACCGAAGGAATTTCCATTTGGTATTGATACAATGGGAGGCTGATCGATGCTCGGGTGCGGTCAAGGGATGGCCCCTATCGCTCAACCATGTTATGTATGCTGGTGATCTGGTAATTGCTGCTCATTCAGAGGAGGAGTTGGGGGCGCTGCTGCTGAACCTGGAGCTTGCCACTAAGAGGTGGGGCCTTACCATTAGTCCCACCAAAACTAAGCACCTGCCTGGGTATTTTGTACCATCGGACAATCCACCCACACAACTTCCAATTGGTGATAGGGCAGTTGTGGAGAGAGTGGAGAGTTTCCCATACCTTGGCAGTGTGCTCATGACTGGCTCCGGTTTAACAGCAGAGGTCTCACTCCAAATCAGTCGAGCGGAATTATATTTTCATCACTTGCGTAACGCTGTGTGGAAGCTACCTGGTCTCTCGCTCCGCACGAAGCTTCAGGACTTCTCGGCCACAGTCATCCCCTCCTTTCTCTACGATTGCGAAACGTGGACCCCCCTAATAGAACAACTTAGCCGGTGAGAAACATTTAGGCTGGCCTGCCTACGATCCATCCTGGGTTGAACCAGGCTGGATTGTGTGAGAATCTCAAAAATCCTTGAAGGATCTGGACTAATTCCAATCGGTGAGCTCCTCCGGCAGGCAAGGCTGCGTTGGTTAGAGAAGAGATGGATTGAAGTGGTACGGGAGGATGTGGAACTTAGTGGACTTGCCGATGACTGTGACCAGCGGTGTCAAGATCGGCCTCTGTGGAGGAGGCTCGTGAAGGACGCTACTGGGCAGTTGGAGGCAGTCGTTCTCCAACAACAACGGAGGGCGGAGGAGCAACGCTCACAACAATGAGTGGAGTGCCGGGCGGCTAAAACACAGCAAGTTGGCACAGTAGGGTGCACAGGTGGTGCATCAGCCAGTCATCTCAGTCAGTCGACCTGTGGCACCTGGGTCTGCCCCGTGACCTCCTGCCAGCGGGCGTTCGACACTTCACATGGCCTCAAGGTGCACATAGCCTGGCACAAGCGTCGTGGTGACGTCACTGCCACTTAATTGTGAATGGCGGTTGTTGTTGTTGTGGTGGCTGTGTGTGTGGGGTCTGTGTGTGTGGTGTCTGCGTGTTGGTGTCTGTGTCTGTATGTGTCCATACTTCATAGGTGATGCTGCTCGCTACGAACTAACAACAGTCTATGACACCACCACTACCCCCATGCGGTGGTGGTAGTTGTGGTGGTCTCTGTCATCGTGTGTTTTGTCTGTTTTTACACGCTTTCATTTAACTCACTCTGTCGGTTGTTGTTGTCATTGTTGTCATTGTTGTTGTCGTTGTTGTGTCCTCAAATCTTGTAACTCAATTTTAACCCACTTCCCAATGTGGTATCGACTGCAAACTTGGTATACGTATGCCATACTGATGACAATAATACATTCTATCATTAAAAAAAAATTTGAAAAAATGTTTCATATGTTATGTTTCGGCTTGGGTCTACTTGTCCATGGTCAACTGACGTTGGCTGTAATTGGCCACGGTCCCTTACGTTATGGCAAGCTTCGGGGCCACTTCATAGAGTCGTAGTGTTCTTCCATTACTAGTGCATTTCATAAAAGCGTGTTTAAAAAAAAGTGTTTTTAAATATTACTTATTACTATAATAGTTATTAGTATAGCCAGTGGATGCGACTATTGTCAGTAGCTACAACTATAGAGGTGGTACATGCTATGACAGAGTCGGTAGATACTACTGCAGTCAGTAGATACTACTGTAATGAGAGCCATGTATGGCTCACGTGGTGATCGGCTGCCGGTCCCGCTTTGTAGCCAATGAGGGGAGAGCCCGGGAGCATGGCCTCGGCGTGATCAAGGCATGCTAGCTAAGGTGATTAGCTTGGCCAATCTCGGCCTCAGCTAATGGGAAGCCGGATCAGAGGCGTGGTCCTGGGAGTTGACGGGGAATGATCTGGAATGTTCGACGCTGACTACTGAGGATTGGCTTAGGGGTACCACGTGACCCAGGGGTTAAAACGGGGAGAAGCGGAGGAGTCGGGAGGAGACCTGGGAACGAAGAGAGCAGAAGCCACGCACGTACGGGGCTCTGGGTGCCACGTGGCGTGCGACTTAGCTGACTGTCTGCCCGCTTCCCGTTGCCTGCCAGCAACGGGGAGTGTGAGTGTAAACTGTGAAGTGGAAAATAAAGGACTGATTTCAAGAGCCGTCTCGAGAAGGTTTATTACACTACGATAGAGCCAGTAGATACTACTGTAGAGTTATTAATTAATACTATAGTCAGTGGATACTACTATAGAGTCATTAGTTGCTACTATAGTGTCAGGAGATAGTAGTATTCAGTCAGTAGATACTACTGTAGAGTTAGTAGATACTACTACAGTCAGTAAATACTGCTAGTCACTATATACTGTTATAGAGTCAGTAGTTATTACTATAGATGCGTCCGTAGGCTGTGGTAGATACTACTATTGTCAGTAGATAATACTACAGTCAGTAGATACCACTATAGCCAGTATATACTGCTGCAGAGTCGGTAGATACGACTATACAGTCAGGAGATACTGCTATAGTCAGCAGATACTGCTACAGTCACTAGACACTACTCACTCTATTGTATGTAGGGTGTGTAGGTATATATGCCTACGGGGGGTAAAAATATATTTTTTATGGGGGGGGGGGGAGGTCGACAATTTTCAGAAACCTTTTAGACAACTATTCACCCGTCACTCATTATTACTTTTACATTCAGGACTTCTTCAAACCTCTTATAAAAAAAATTCTGGACAAATGGACAGGCAAATCGAACGATGGGCTTTCACAATGGCTTAGTATTTGTGTATATATGTTATGTTTTTAAAATAAGTTTTGAAATATATTTTACCCCCGAGCAACGCCGGGTACTTCCCGCTAGTAGGAAATAAGTGTCTAACATGCTCTTGTAACAGGTAGTGTTGGCCCAAGGTATATTTCTGTTGTAAATCACAGAGTATTGAAATATTTGCCTGCTTAGAGCTAAAAACGTAGCTTGAGTGCAAAACAGCATTACCTGGTAAGACACTTTGGTGATGTTGCTGTCTGAGCTTTTTAATGTGAAGGAAACTGGGATCCCAACCTAAAGAAAAAAGGAGAGGTTTGTAAAGGGTGAAATGATTGTAAAAACTTCCATATTACGTAAGTTTACATGTTGAACACGTGAGTACATGAAGGGAAACAATTGTGCGTTTATTTTTGAAATATCAGACTTGATTGTGCAGGGAGAAGAGTAAATTACTCACCATGTAAATCGGTAATGATGCATATTGTGAACATAGTGTGAGTCTGTTATTATTCCATCAGGGCAAGTAACGTATGCTCCACTTGGTTACGTGTGTATTGAACACCCACTGCAGAATTCCTTTCTTTAAGGACAAGTCATAAGCAACATTCTATATTCAACAAAGAAATAGACACAATCGATGGTGTCAAGTTTCAGGATTCTCACCTTGACATTGGTTTCACTGGCTGTCACGTGCAAAAATGATCCATTTTGAAAACTCACCCATGCTGATATCGAATTACAAACAACGACTTCACCAAATCGTGCCTTGATGTAAACACGTGCACACAAACACAAATCCCCTGTTAGATGCAGCACAATAAATACACCATGAACAGACACATTAGACAACGTCAATTCTAAGCAAAGCCAAAGTCAATTTTACCTGAGTGAAGGATTGCCTGTACATCAGAATCAGAATATGTATTCATACTGGAGGAAACTGATGAGTTTTAAAGCTCTTTTCACAGATGTCCAGTTAGGTGGGTCAGAAAGTTACATCAGCAATAAGTACAATAAAGGTTACACGAGTAACCTAGATAAAAGTTAAGCCAGTCACAAAACATATATATATGAGCGTGGAAGTACAAACATGCAGTAGTCCCTCCGTTAACAATGATATCGGTTAGCGGTTTTTCGGTTCACGTTTTGCCTCCTATAGAACCCTATAGTTGTGAATAAAGTTTAAATTTTGATAAACGGTATGTTTACGTTATGCACGCAGGCGCCAATTTCAGCCAATACGAGCGCTCGTTTAGTGGGCTGAGCATGCCTCAGCCAACCAACGATGCCCATTTATGAGCGTTTACACCTCGACTGGCTTTGTTTACATTGGTTTCTGTTTTGCCAATGGAAACAGCTCTCTTGCAGACTCAGTGGTTTTTACTTATTTTTGCAACTTATAAGTGAATTAATAGTGGTTGCAATGGCCCCTGAAATGAATTCGCGAAAAAAAAGAGTAGGAAAACAATTAGCCTTATAAACTATGTTTAGGGTAAAAAATGTCAACTTCTGGTCGTATTGGAATGGATTAATGTTTTCACATGTAATACCTATATTCGATCTAACGGTTATTTTGGTTAACAACAGTTTTCATAAAAAAGATTAAAAACGTTAACCGAGGGACTGCTGTACCTGCAAATTTGTCAAGAGCAAATACAAGTTTTGGGCAATGCAGCAAAACAACAACAATCTTAAGACCACACCAAGACAATACAGCCCCTCGATTACATTGCATTTTAACATTTAACTATTGATACATTGGGATGGTTCATACCTCCACAGTCAGGAAATTTGCTTCTTTGTAAGTTGGCACATCGATGAAAACAATTCCGTTCGTTGGCACTGTGTAATTGGCATCAGTTTGATCCAATATCTGAGATCCATTATTGATCCCAGGGCAACTCATCTGCTCAATACATGATATGTACTGTTTGACTGACACTGTAAGCTTTGTCTCTCGGTCTTTTGAAGTGAGTGGCAGTCCATCTACCAGATAAAGTCTTATCTGTAAATTATGCAAACAAAATTAATTAGAGCTTAAAATTTACTTCTTGAAATTACATTTCAATACATCACATTTTTTTTTAATTATAGCATTACATTGTTTAATTTTAAAACAATAATAAGTAACTTTCAATCATGTAAATTTTATTCAGACAAAAATTGAAAAACTAAAATGAATAAGTCATAACCAAAGGTTCTCTGCTCAATAAGCAATTATATTATCATGTATGGTAATGTGTTCCAAGAGCTAATTGCCAAATGTTGATATGTCTGCTAGCCATGAGAGGGCTGCCTGTCATTCCTGACTTACAATACCCTGGAGCCTACAAACTGAGTTGCAGCTGTGGCGATTGCTACATTGGAGAAACGAAACGTCATATCTCTGATCGTGTCCGCGGACACAAGTCAGATCTGAAACACGGCAAAACTGATTATTCCGCCGTTGCCGATCATTGCTACAACGCTGTGGGCTCTCATGAAATTGTCTTTTCCGAGACCAAGGTGCTCTGCAAACCTCCTGGCTACCATCAAAGGTTTGTACACGAAGCCATCCAAATATACAAACACAGACATAATTTCAACCGTGATGATGGGTACAAACTCAGTAATCATTGGAAAGATGTTATTAACCATGCAAAAAATATTTAACTACACATATTTGGACCATCTTATTTGACAGGCACTATTCTTCAGTTACCGTATAGTTTATTCTTTTTTCACACACTGGTTTTCCTGCTTTAAGTTTTACCACACATTTGGCAAATCTAGAATGAATCCCAGCAACGTAGCAAAGTGCTGTTTCATCTACATAACAAAGGCTCAGTCCCATTCACAACAGCCGCACCTTTACATCAGCCGCATCTTAACATCTCTTGGAACCTCCCAGTTCAACCAGTCTACACAACAAAGGCTCATTCCTAGCAGCGGTTTCAGCCGCACCACCTCTACATAACAAACGCTCAGTCCCATTTACAGCAACTGCATCTTTACATCAGCCACACCTTAACAACTCTTGGAACCTCCCATTTCAACCAGTCTACACAAGAAAGGTTCATTCCTAGCAGCGTGCTTCAGCCGCGCCGAACCTCACAATAATAATATCCAGGGGCCTACCTTGGCTCCTCCCACCCTCAATCAGTATATATACAAGGACTGTTTTCTTGGAATTTCTCTTACTTGATACAGCAATCGTGCTGTGACGGTTCCACCTGAAGACGAAAGCTTGTTTTGCCTCCGAAACGTCGTGATTTTTATTTTATATTTATTTTATTTTATTAATTTTAATTTGTTCTCCTACGTGATTTTACCGAAAAAACCTAAGAATATGAATCTGCAGGAGAGAGTTTGTGTAGTTTCGCTACTCCTCAGCTCAAGCAGCATAGACTACAGTGGTTTGCTATATGGTCCATAGTTTGGGTTCCATCACCACAGTTGCAATGTGGCTTGTCTTTAAATTTTAATTCATGAAAGAGATGTGTGCAGCAGCCTGTTGATGTTCTTATGAGGTTGATGGTTACACCAACACACGTTCTCTGGAACTTGGTGAGGTTTAGCGGGATACCATACGGTTGATCGGAACTTGAGTCAGTGGCGAGGTACTTTGTTGAGAGCTGAGTTTATGGGTAAGTTGTCATTGCAAGAAAACACGGAAACTCCAATTTACAGTTTGTAGTATTGCAATGTGACAGCCAGCATTGCTCATTTGAGCAATGCTGGCTGTCTTGAACCAGCGGTGGACATTATACATTCTCGTGACAGGAGCCATTCTACATATTGGATTTCATTATGGCTTCTTAGAGAGGGGTACTTATTTTATTGCCCCCAGAGATTGAATAGACTGAACTGACTCAAAACATAAATGTTAACCTGAAAACTTCTGATTGTGAGTAAAGTTCTTGAAGCACATTGACAATAGTTAGAATAATAAAATACTATTCTTGAAAATATACTTACATTACTTTTATAGTTAATTCCAGGAATGAATCTCCAATCCCCATGAAAATAAATTTCAACTCTGTTCTTTGAAAAAATAACCCAGGTGTTTTTTTCCATTGTCATGCCTTTAAGAACAACAACATCAACAAGCAGAATATCAGCACAAATGCTACGTCATCTTAACAACTGCCAACCTTAATAAAATAACTGAATACCAGTTAAAAAATTCAAAACAAAGATATTTAAGGTGTGATATCATTGGAATATATGAGTGGGGTTAAGCAATAAATTATATTTTTCACCTTTAGTGAATGTCAATTCATATATTTAAAAGCTAGAGGGACGTTTTAGTTGATTTGTTCAATTTCAGCTCACCCAAGCATATAGCGACCCAGATATTAACGCCTGCTTAAAGCTGACAAGAAACACATCTCAAACTAGAAAAATAAATCTGGCATGTGAATTTGGATACATACAGGGGATATTCTAAATCTCCCAATGGGAAAGGGTAAGACACATATACGTGCATAATATAAAGTGGAATGAAAGCATTGAGACTTGTCAAGAAGAGCAGGTTGCACCAGGATACGTGAAGATGACTGTGCAGATGAAGCAGGAAAGTTGCAGCGAGTCTGTGGTAGCATCAATGGCAATGGCCGTGGTCATTTAATGAACTGGATTGAAATACAGTCCTCAAAATATGGTGAGATTAATATGCTTGAATATATTTGAGTGTAAATATCCAACTGGCAACTTGGTGGATGGAAAATATTCACACACGATGTTGAGTAAGATTTGAGAACATCGTCAAAGACATCATTTTGAATGTTACAAAAAGTAAGTGGGCTTGACCAGAGGAAATGATGACTTCGTCAAGACTAATAGCCAAGGAGGTAATACATCCCAGAGGTTGACCATTGTAGAGATAGTTTGATGAGATCAGAATATGTGCACGAGCTAGTCGGATGGTTATATTATAGATTCGTGGTAGATTGAGACGACTTGATTAGTCATTGATCCAGCATAGATTTGAATGATGGAATAGGGCCCAATTTGTAATAAAAGCCATTGTATGGATAACATCATATTCCTTGTTTTTGTCACTTAAAATTATCCACTATCCATGGATACACCTACACAATTTAGTAAATATCTACAATATTGTCATACTTGAAAATATCTTTACATGACATTGTTTGGTAGCAATTAAACCTTTATATTTACACATTCAGCATTGTCAATTGACACGTTTAATGCAGGTTTGATAAACAAACCCTAGGCCATAACAAATGTGTCCATTATTAATGAAATATTATTGAAAGGATAGAAACTCTGAAAGTATTTAAGAGCATATTTTTATTGCTATGTTGATCAAACTCATATATGCATCCACAATGCAATTAAAATTCACATTTTTTTCTATGTAAATAACACTTTATACGTTACTACATCACCTCACTGGTGGATGAATTGTTGAAGAAAATCACAAACAAATTATTTAGCGAATAATCTCTATGTGCAATG